>QODF01000279.1:1481249-1606129 GCA_024372805.1 Oostethus manadensis
AATCTCCGTTGGGCATCTCTGTGTGGAGTTTGCATGTTCTCCCCGTGCGTGTGTGGGTTTTCTCCGGGTACTCCGCTTTCCTCCCACATTCCAAAAACATGCATGTTAGCTTCATTGGCCGCTCTAAATTGTCCATTAGAGTGTGAATGTTTGTTTGTCTATATGTGCCCTGCGATTGGCTGGCGACCAGTCCAGGGTGTACCCCGCCTCTCGCCCAAAGTCTGCTGGGGTAGGCTCCAGCATCCCCATGACCCTAATGAGGATAAGCGGTACAGAGAATGAATGAATGAATAATTCCATTTTTGTCATTTCATGTAGTATTGGCAGATGCGCTGTGTCTGTTTATTTATCTGTAATCTCTTGTTCTCATCTGATCTCAGATGTACCTCGATGTGTGCCCAGATGTGCCTGACAGTACCTTCTGTAGCGTGAATGTAGACAACATGAAGAATGCATACACAGGACTTGAACCGCCAACCTTTGAGTTGGGAAGCAAGCATTTCCACCGCCCATTTACCACACCAATCATGTTGGAGTGTGGCCCAGAGTTACGGCAACCGGATCGGCCCGATCTCCTGTCGGAAACCGACCGTTTCCGATCATCAAAATACAGCGGATCTGCAGCCGATCACCATGATGATCAATGATTGATGCATCCCGTGAACGTAATAGCACTTGGAGTTCCGAGCTGGCTAGACGACGTCAGACGGGCGACGTATAAACAAAAATGTCCGAAAGACGAACGAGATTGGAACGTGAGAGATCACACGTGCATGTTACTGTCGTAGCTGTCATTGATTGACTGCACATTTTGCGAGCTATATATGTGTCTGTAAAGCGTATAACGCCATTCTTCTATGTCAATAAGGGAATACTCACAGTCCTTTCATGACAGTTTACCATATATCTGCAGTTCTCTACATGCCAAGGATGACAGCATTTTCTTGGTAAGCAGCAATTGCCAATCTTCTCCAACAATATTGATCAGGTCAGTGAACACCAATGACTATTAATGAGCTGCATGACGGTGTAAAAGTGCTTTGGTAATTAGTGATTTACCAGTAGAGCAGCAGACATATTCCACACCGCATGGGATCGTGGAAAAGCCACATTGAAGCTTGTTAATGTGAATGTTTGGATTTTCCATACTGTAGGTAAGTGTTTTTTAATTTCCAAATGACAAGAAATAAGGTGATTGAATGTTTATTGACTGCGGGGAATCAATTAATTGGTTCATTGTTGTTTTTTCAGGGACAAATTTCCTTGTATTATTTTGATGTTCAGTGGACATGGCAGAGAATACCCAGGTACAAGAATCCTTGCAGCTATTGTGTAGCCGTTGCCATGGAGATGACCTCTGCGGTCTTGGTGCCTTGTGATGAAACATCAAAAGACATGGCAAACACACACATGCACACACACACACATTTCTGTGGATGCACAGATGCTCCACACCCATCTGGGAAGATGGAAGCATCCACTCTTTGCAGCTCTTACATAAGATTTGTAAATGCCCCCTAATGACCGTAACAGGGATGCGCTGTTGTTTCCTCTGTATATACGATCTAAGGAAGTCTAATGCAAGGCCAGTATCCAAAATTCTGCACTTAGAAAACATAATAATGCTGAGTATTATGTCATAGTACCACCATCAATAAACCTTGTTAAATTAGCTTTAGCTGCACCATTCTAGTGCACATGCAGTGCCAACTGTGGTCTTGCACATGCATATTATGTAAAGTCCCGGGTTGGTAAACGGTGCTGTGCATTTATGTGTGCCATGCAAAATGTAGGCCAAGAGGAGCTCAGGATGTCGTTTCAGTTCACATGGCAGCTCCGTGACTCACTCCCTTTCTCTCACGCTTCATGAAGCACCAGCCGGGGGCGCTCTGAAGGCACACGGTGACTCGCCACAAATGTGCAAACCTGCATGACGATTGACAACGAGGGCGCTGTCGAACTTTGTATTCATTCGTTCTCCCGTTCTCCACAGTGATTTACGATTGTTCAGGTTGTCATCAAAGTAGGGCATCAGTCATCATTAGCCGGACCTCTCCAAAGAAATAGGCTTTGCTAGCATTGAATGTGTTTTATTAGCATGGAACGGTCCATCTCATCCAACAGAGGAAGCAATAGATATAAAGTACATATTAAAACATGCAGTGTTTTGCACAGGCCTGCAATCTATATGTGGTGTCGGGTTGCGGTAGAGGGGGTATATATGACTCATTTGCATAGTTAGTCATGATGCCAAATTCCAAGAGGAGATTTTCCAAAACTCAGGGTTTGTTTGTGGACGAGTAAAATGAGCATTTTGGTGTGCACGATCATAGAGTTACTGACTTTGAGGTATTTCATTTCGTGCAGCGGAGAGTCACGCGGGCGACATGGAGGGGTGATTGAAGACAAACATTCACGATGTTTTTTAAGCTACATTTAAGTGTGCACAGATTTGAAAGGTAATGCTCGCTTCATTGTACATCTAATATCTCACTATATTGATGAACAGATGTGTTTATAATGCGTGAGCAAGTCAGCTGTGACATGTGCAGATGAGTTGTGTTAAGAAGCAGAGGTACAAAGCCGCCTCCTGTATGGAGTTGTGACGACAAGCTACACCGACAATCCCACTGTAATGTGTTTGCGTGATAGACTGAATGTGTTTATTTACATGCATGGAATGGTTTACACATATCGTGATTCAAACGGGGGCATTTCTTTACCCAAACTGTAAAGGGGATGCGGCGTCAAGAAGGTAATCATTTCTGCAATTTGAAAACAACTTAATAATGATCTGAAGTGCATGGAAAAGTGGAAAAGGAAAACTTTGCTCTGACTATATGGTCATTTATTAACAAACATTTTGCAGAGCACAGCAGCAACAGAACCAATGTTGTAATAGCCGGAAGGAGTAAACTTCTCAGCCGGCATGAACACCGCTGATGAGTTCTTTGTAAACAAGTATAATACACATGCAACATCATGTGATGCATGCCGTCAGCTGAATAGCAACATTGTAAAGCGCATGCAGATGTACATAAAGCTGCTAGGGATGCTAAACACTTTTCACACATGAACTGCAGCTGAGGCCATCTTGTGAAGAATTTACAGTAAGCACACAAAAAGATTGGATCACGCCAGAGAATTGAGATTTGTATGTGTAGAACTGGCAGTACACAAGACGCACATCATGCTCAACCTCAGTTCGGCAAAGAATTCTGGATTGTTTTGCTTTTTCTTTGTCTTTAATTACACTTTGGTTGTCCAAAAGAAGGAACGTCCTCAATGAAGCCCGATAAGAAGAGCATGTGCAGGAAAGTACACAAAGCCAGTGGACTCGCATTCAAAGACTCTAGCGCCACAATTAAGTCGACGGTTATGACATGAAGAATGTTAAAAGGAAAACTGCATCTTATTCAGGTTGAATCTCTCTGCACTTTGCAATAATGACTGGCGTATTTTTAGATTTGACCGAGTGTTGGTAATATAATGCTGGCGACAATTTCACTCATGAAATCTAATTCCATTATTTCCAATGCAAAAAAAAAAGTTCCCATCCTACAGATTTAGGCGGAACTGCGTGGAAATGTTATTTTATTATGATTTTTGTTTCTCAATCTTTGAGAAACTGGGAGAAATCCTGCAATCATCTCAGCTCATCTCTTAGCTGTGATGAAAACAGTGTTTCCCATATGTTCATGTATTTGTGGTGACCCGCTGTGAACTTTGGACGGCCGCAAATAGATTTAGGATTCAGTGCTAGATGAAGTGCTACCTGTTCACCCTCGCTCACAAGCACACTACAATGGGACTGTCTCTGTAGCTCGTCATTTTTTGCAACTCTGTACAGTAGATGGCCTTGTCATTCTGCGCCTTAACACACCTCCTATGTACATACCACAATTCACCTGGTTGGGCATTATGATGCGTCTGCATATCAAAATAGTGAGATGTTAGATGTACATTGTGTTAGATGGAGGCCGCACGGTGGCTGAGTGGGTAGCATGTTAGGTTAATTGGCGACTCGAAATTGTCCGTAGGTATGAATGTGAGTGTGTTGTTTGTCTGCCCTGTGATTGACTGGTGACCAGTCCAGGGTGTACCCCGCCTCCCGCCCAAAGTCAGCTGGGATAGGCTCCAGCCTACTAATGAGGATAGGCGGCATAGAAAATGGATGGATGGATGGACTTAGAAATTGTCTTTTAGGCATAGATAAGAATATAGAAGTATTTGTCACATGGGCGCAACGATAATGCTGTTTTAGCTTGAAAAAGTAAACAATCCCATATTGTACATAGTCTTTTCAACGCTTGAGGCGCAGCGTTTCAAAGTAATCACATTCAAAGTTACAAAGCAGAAAAGATCCATCTAAAAACAGACTATCCGGTCGAATCGGTTTGTCGTTAACATCCCTAGTAAAGACTATGGATGTCCAAATCCACATTTTTTGGCCGCCCATCCAATCGGATTTTTATTATAGTCTTGTAGAGCCGATCCGGTACCTTTCCTTTTTCTTAAATAATGTTAATTTCTTAAATAACGTTTGTCACATACGTGAGTTTGTAGAATTGAATATGGTTATGAAAATAGTTCTTCAAAGCATTAAAAAGTATTGCTCAATTTCCTTTTGTATTACATGAACAACAATATTGTTTGATATCAGTAACAAACTTTTGTGATTTATTGGTTGTCCTTTGTATAAAAGTCAGCTATTTTTTTTACACTTTTATTTTGTAGCGCGACAGGATCCAGTAGAGAGATGGCTTGTGCTAACATAAACGTGCCGTCTACATCTTTGGCACCGCATTCCCACTAGATTTGCGGCAATCTTCAACCGCTCGGTTACATGAACACCCAGCAGTTACGGCGGCGCTTCCTATGCCAGCTGCTCGCACCACGACATGGCAGTCCGGGCACAGTGAGGGGGAACTGCCGCTGTAGCTATGGATCCAAATATCCAGCGTCCAATGTAAAACTAACTTCACCACGGTACACAGTGGACATGTCTGCATGGTGGTTTTGCCGTTTCTTCCTTATCCGGGAAAAAGCGGAAGACGCATTACCCCACGTACTATGTTGGAGTGTGGCCCAGAGATACGGCAACCGGACTGGCCCAATTCTAGCCGATCTTTAAAATACAGCAGATCGGCAGCCGATCCCTATCCTGAAGATGGGATCTGGACGTTACTAGTAAAAACACTCAAAGCAATGTCTACGGCTTTGCATCATATTGTTATAAAATCCTCAACGGAAGTGAGTCGTATCAAAAGGGTAACAAAGGCGGGAACAGCGTGATACAGTAGCGCTCCCTGCAGAGATCCGAACTGTTCTGCAGTTAAAATCTCTAAGCTCTTTTGAAATCCTCTTCCGTTTTTGTCCTGTTATCTTACCTTGAAGAAAATGGGCACGCTAGTGCAAATGCAAAGTGGTGCACCTTTTGCTGTAACGGAAGCAGACAGAGAGAGAGACAGGGGCGGTTGGTTTAAGACTGAAAGCGACGCCACAACAAATATCCGCTGTCTGTGCTTCCAGGCATAGATTTGGCGTCCTTTTTATCGTTTTTTTTCCCGCGCTGCAGTCACTCTGGAAAATCATAATCCCTGGAGCTAAATGAATCAAAGCAGAATGCAAAAACGCACCACGTTATTGAAGCTTTGCTGCCATTGCCACTCCTGTATGTGCTGCAAACAGGATATTAGATATTGACCACAAGGCATGGGGGGGATTTACTTGGTGCTGAAATGAGAGGAAGGTGCCTCCATCTGCCGTACTCCACCTTATGCACGCTCGCAGGAAACCCCTTCCACTGGTTGCACACGGCACACGAGCGCTACCAGGCCGCAGCACGACACAAAAACACACACACACACACACCCATTGGAGTGGTGTATGATGTAGGAGGAGGATGACAAGAGGGGGAGGGAACGCAAGCGTGCAGCATCCCTTCAGCAGCATTCGCTTCGCAGGAAGTCAGGAGGCGGCAGCAGCATCTAGAGTTTGAAGGGGGGAAAATCAGCATCACTCACACCAAAAGGGGGGACGTCACAGCTCTCTCTCTCTCTCTCTCTCCCTCACGCTCTCTCTCAGACACACAAACACACACAAATCGTGAGAAGCTCAGCAGGAGGAACACTTCAGAGAACAGGGCTGCGTCCATCGCATCATCCATCCATCCCACCATCGCCGGGACTGATATGCTCTCTGTCATTCATCTAACCTCTAACCTATCCTCGCTGTAGCCTCGTGTCCGCCTGCCTGTGCGTGTGTGTGTGTGTGTGCACTTGTGCCTCATTTGACAACAAACCAAGAGGAACCCAGACAGGTATCTAGCCCTGCACCGCCATCATGAACTTCCTTCGCCGCCGCCTCTCGGACAGCAGCTTCATGTCCAATCTGCCAAACGGCTACATGACGGACCTCCAGAGGCCTGACCCACCTGCGCCCCCTCCCCCGACTGCCTCTTCCCCTTCCCAGCAGGGACCCCCCACCTCCTCACCGGCCCCGGTCCAATCTCCCACCAAAGCTCCGGCACCGTCCCCGGTCCCGGCCAGCTCGCCAGCACCTCAGGAGCGGCGCCCGTCCCAGCAGTCTCAGCAGCCTCCACAGGCCCAGTCCTCCTCCTCTTCTGGTGGTTCCTCTGGCTTCTTCAGCTCCTTCAGCTCCATCACCAACGTGGTCAAGCAGACTGCTGCATCTGCTGCTGGGTTTGTGGAGCAGTCGGCTCCTTCTCCATCTCTCTCCAAGAAGTTTAAGACCCTACTGGTCATTGATGAGCCTCAGCATGAGTGGTAAGTGACCTCAGGGAAGGCAGGGGAGGGAGATGACTGATGGGATGGTGGCGTGCAAACACACATGGCTTGCTGTCCAGACTGTTAATTTGGCAATTTTTTTGTTGCTACATTTTGCACAAGGCCAGAGCATTTACCAAAAATAGAAAAAAAGGGTTCCAGTTTGCATGTTCATTGTGCTCTCACCTGCTTGTGTGTGCATGTGTCAGAAAGCTGCAAGCGTTTGATCCCTGGGAAGCACAAGTTGGCTCCCGGGTTATTATCCTTATGCCAACAGCCCATACATCATCCACGATCGTAGAGGGGCCATGTAGCGCTGAATAAAACATCAACTTAGACGACTAAATTGTGTAATGGCGCTTCTATGTCACTCCACTGGCATCGTTCTGCCGTGGCAAATCCTGTTTTAAGGGCATACGTTTATATCGGAGTGGATTTTTGCATAGCTCTATGTGGCTGTCAATCTTTGCTGCATTATGATCCTTAGCATAAGCTGTGTAATCTAACACCTGTCATTTTAACAGTCAACCTGCAATTATTAGGTTTATTTGAAGTGTAAAAGTGTCTGCTGTGTGAACTTTTATTTAGAAGTACTTTAAACATCTGCAGGTTGCTTTGCATTGCAGTACTGCATGCTAAAATTTGCCAGGTTTTTACTGTATAGGATGCCGTGAATGTACATGAATAAAGGATGTAGGATTTACAATATGAGCTACGAACTTTATGACATTTCACATGAAGAGTACGTAGACGTCGGTCCTTGTTTACATTCCAGATGACATTCTCAACATTTATTTATTTGTTTATTCATTAGTTTATTTTGACAGGGACAGTGTACATTATTAGAATGACTGCAAATGCACCAGAATTAGCCAAAAGGCTATTTTTCATCTGTTGTCCCTGGACAGAAAATAGCGAAAAAAGCAACAATCACAGTGAAACACAGGAGCATATGGTAATAAACACACATCTTCTTCTTTTCCTTTCGACTTATCCCTGCTTATCCCATCAGGGGTCGCCACAGCGAATCATTTTGTTCTGTTTGATTCGCATGTTTTGATTTGGCAAAAGTTTTACGTTGGAATCCCTTCCTGACACAACCCTCTATATGAGGGACATGAAACAATGAATATATATTTGGGTGTGACCAGGATGGACAGGATCAGGAATGAGCACATCAGAGGGACAGCAGTTAGAGGTTTTGGAGATAAAGTCATAGAGGCCAGACTGAGATGGTCCCGACATGTCTAATTGCCATACTGGGTAAAATTCAGGCTGGTATCGGCGATACCAAATCAAACTATTAAATTAAAGGTGTTTTGATGCTTTATGTGATTACAGGCATGATATTACACATTTCACCATTTGGGAACTTACCTACTACATTGTTTTAAAAGCCATAATTAATTACTTTCATAAAATACAAAAATCTCTTTTTTTTTGCCAAAATTTGTGCTGCTGTGATGTAGTCCCTATTTCTTTTTTACCCGTACGTCACTGGAAAGCGAGTGTCTCGCTTCAGAAACTATTGGAATCATTTCAATAGATCAAGTCTTAACACAGCCCTTAGCAGCAGCTCCAGCTTTGATGTTTAATGTTTCAAAATATATATTTGAAAACATCCGCCAGCAGTTTGCCCATTTCTGGTCCAATCCATCCAAGCATGTTCTTTACTGGTTATCCTGCTGAGGGTCATGGCTGGGGCTGGATCCCATCTCAGCTCACTTTGGGTAAGAGGGTGGACTATACCGAGGATTGTGCATTGAGTAGGAATCAATCCCCCACTAGAAATTCAGTAATGTGAACCACTACAGTGCCAGTGCCCAGTATAACTTGTACTGTATAACTCATTGAATGATTCCCCACGCATTCTTCTCAATCAGCCTCCGAAAAGATGTAAAGACCAGTATTATAATTAAAAGAGGAATCTAGTGAGTGTAGACATCTGCCAAAGCTGAAGAATAGATTAGATATATACTAAAATAAATAATAAATACATAAGATAGACTCATGCATATTGACAGCGTACTTCCTGCTGGCTATTGTCTCATCAATGTAGCGTTACTGACACCTAGTGACCTGTGTAGAATTCTGCTGTTTATGCTTAAGGAGATACTCACTATGACTTCAATCTCCTTATTAACAAGCAGGGAGCACATGCAGCGAACATTCACACAGGAGCTGCTGTCAGCCACTTTTAATTGCTCATTTAACAGTCAGCCATCAGCCAGGTGATGTCACACAGACATCCCCACTTTTTGAAGGCGCAAGTCACAGATACTGTATTACATAGACTTAATATTGTGTCTTTTTAATGCCTTATTTGTATTTGTGGTAATTTTTATCTCTATGAAATTAATTTAGGGCCGCACAGTGGATGAGTGGGTAGCATGTTGGCCTCACAGTCAGGAGTTTAGGGTTCGAATATCCGTTGAGGGCATCTCTGTGTGGAGTTTGCATGTTCTACCCGTGTGTGTGTTTTTTTCCGGGTACTCCGGTTTCCTCCCACATTCCAAAAACATGCAAGATAGATTCATTGGCAACTCTAAATACTCCAAAGGTATGAATGTGAGTGTGAATGTTTGTATGTCTGCCTAGCGATTGACTGGCAACCAGTCCAGGGTGTACCCCAACTCCCGCCCAAAGTCAGCTTGGATAGGCTCCAGGATTCCCGCGACCCTAATGAGGATAAGTTGTATAGAAAATGGATTGATGGATGGATGAAATTATTTTAGGTCATGAATTTGTACAGTTTGCTTAACTATGCATAGATATTTGCTAATAACAGACCAATCATTCATTAATTCATTCATTTATGAATTAATGATTAATTAAGGATATTTTTGTGATAGAGTGAAAAATTCCTTGATTGGCTTTCCGGATCAGCGCCAAAAACAATAATTATCTGCCTTCGCTCCTCCGGTAATGGCAAAAATGCACGGATATGAAGACTGTAATGCTCAGTCTTCTAAAGACTCTTGTCATTATTGAAGCCAGCTTTGTAAACCACAACACTACCAGTTGTTGCAATTCTCCATTTATGCTTTTTTTTCACCGTCAAAGCAAAATTCAGAGAAAAATGCACTAGCTAAATTGTGGCAGTGGTTGTGGAATTTGCTGTAATTTTTGGCACTATAAAAAGTATTACAGATGCAAACCCATTACAGCAATTATAGATGTATTTTCCTCACAGTCTTGAGCATTCTCCATGTCTATTATCTATGAGTGCATGACTGCACGCGTTATATTCCGTGGGTTCTAACGCACAGTGCTGGCCTGAATGCCGTTCTGACTGGCAGCTCTGCAGTATGTTAATCCTGCGTCTCTTGCTGCGAGTGTTTTGGTGGCATACGATTGGATGCCGACAACCCATGATGTGATGACGACTGAATGTGCGAAGACGCACAGCCTGCATCCATAAAAAGCAGCATTTCAAGGCATGGCCAAACAGAATGCAAGCATATATTTAATTGAATGGAAACATGATTTGAATTTGAATAAACATGATTTGAATTGAAAAATGGAATGAATATTGTAATAGGCCAATGTGGTTGTGCTGTTGATGTTAATGTTGATGTTGATACTGCTGTTGATGGCAGTAATACAGCATAATAATATATTGTAATACTTAGGAACAGGGGCTGCACGGTGGATGAGTGGTTAGCACATTGGCCACACAGTCAGGAGATCTTGAAGACCAGGGTTCAAATCTCCGTTGGGCATCTCTGTGTGGAGTTTGCATGTTCTCCCCGTGCGTGTGTGGGTTTTCTCCGGGTACTCCGGTTTCCTCCCACATTCCAAAAACATGCATGTTAGATTAATTGGAAACTCTAAATTGTCCATAGGTATGAATGTGAGTGTGAATGTTTGTTTGTCTATATGTGCCTTGCGATTGACTGGCGACCAGTCCAGGGTGTACCCCGCCTCGCGCCCAAAGTCTGCTGGGATAGGCTCCAGCACCCCCCCCCGTGACTTAGGAACAGTAATGCAGTAAAATTGCCTTACTGCTACCAAATCCTCCTATGTAGACTTGGACAATATTTCACTGGGGGTGCTAATATTAATGGCATCTTTTCCCTGGTCTGCAGGTGCTTAGAGACATACTGTAACTCTCCTTCCAGCATATAGTCTATGACAGAGACTAAATGTTATTGATTGTCAACTGAGCAAGGAACGATATATTGTGTTATAACTAGGGTTGGGCGATATGGACCTTCCCATGTATCACCACAATTTTTTGAGATCTTTCACGATATGATGATATGTGACCTTCCCGTGAAAAGTGCCATGAGATAACTGCTGTTGTGGTTTGGCGCTATACCAATAAATTGACTTGAACAGCAGAGTCTTGTATTAAAATCTACATACCCATATCACTTGTCTCAAATTGTAAAGCATATTTATTGATTTATTGGTAACAAACTGTGCAATGCAGCAAGCGCATTTAGAGTCTAATAAAAAACGAGATCAGTGCAAAGTATTCAGAAGTCAAGTATACAGTTTAGTAGCAACTGCAAATTGCAAAACAGTAATACAGCTAAATATTGCCCTTTTCCATTGAGTATAAAGGCATCATGTTTTTGGCTAAATCATATGCATCACTGCATCAGTGAATTCATGTTCACTTTTCTTGTAAGGAAGGCCACGAGGAAAAGCCTTTTGTGTTTGTTTTATTGACTGGGTAATTGTAGACGTGCTCCCTGACTTGTCTCATGCTTCATGACTCACTCTTCGGACTCAGTTCTGTGTCTGCGCTTGAGATGGAAGAGCAAATTTGCTCCTACATTTTGCCTATCCCCGCTGACTTTGGGCGAGAGACGGGGCACACCAGCCAATCGCCAGCCAATCGCAGGGCACATAAAGACAATTATTCACACTCACGTTCATACCTAAGGACAATTAAGAGTCTCCAAACAACCTAACAATTTTGTGACATGTGAGTTTAATTTAAATCCTGCAATAGTATCAATAAAATGATAGCTGACCAACAAATCCACCAATATGAAATAAAATATACAACAAGTGGTCAGAATTATCACAGCAAAACCAACACAACAAAGAACACAGGACGTGCAAAAACAACCTACTCGTGTTTCTGCTTGTCATGTTCAGAATTCCTGTTTGTGAGTGCCCCTTGCTCACTATGGTCATGATTGGTTGATTGATTGTGGTGTGGTTTTGGAAGCGAGCACTGCCGTTGGCATATTAAGATACAAAAATAAAATGATAAAGCCTCTCGAGACTTACAAGACATTACGTGCGCAATGTCACCTTCATGGACTTGGCTGAGTCTACGTACATCTAGCATCAAAATTAGGCACCACTTGGTTTATGTCGGCACGTAGTATGCAGGTATGCCGTGAGTGGTGGGGGAAATTATAATGATTATGATTTTTCTCATAAACATTACCAAAAGTCAACTTTGCATAAACCAGGAGCTTTAAGACAACTTATTTCCTCAAATGGTGACCACACAAAGTTCATCACTGGTCGTGTCATTGTGTGAATAAAAAGATGCTGCACTTAAAAAACGGTCTTGCGGCTGTAATTACCTTTTAGTATGACATCAGGTCCCTCAAAGTAGAAGACATTACTACTCCCTGTGCAGCAGACCTGACTGCTATGAAGCTGAGGTTTGCAGTGGAGTTGAAAGAGGAAGTTGTGTTTTGTGTTTTTCGTCTTGGTCCCATTTAATCGGGTGTATTGCGCACTACATCCCCACGCTTTTATCATAATACCGCTCAAGCCTTCGTCTTATCTTTATCTGACACTTGCAGTCTCTACAGCGCTGATTATATGGAAAACATGTTGAGAGGTAAATCAGGTCACACGCGTTTAGAAAATGTCTCAAAAATGCCGCTATGGCGATAGGTTGCTGTTGGGGTGGACTGGTAAAATGGTCTGTGTGTGTAACATTACCTCGTATTTTTTTGACATTACTTAACCACAGAACATAAACTTATTGACTTACGGGTGTGAGTTTCATTTTGTGCAGAAGTAGACGTGCGCCTGACAACATGCAGGGGCTATTGCAATTTTATTGATGTCGTTTACTGGCAGCTTTTTAAAGATAAAATGCACAACATTGTGCATGTAAAAAAAACAATTATTTTCCTAGTCGATTTATCTGAAACGTGTGCTTTTGATTCAGCGCTTAATTGGTTCATCCAATAACATATGGTCGGCAACATAGCACAAGAGAGATAAAAATGTTCCATCACTGATTTTTCCTAAGCCAAAGCTGATGTATGTGGGTGAATACCGTTTTTCCTGAAACTAAAAAAGGTTTTCATGGATGACAAGGGTCAGAAATCAGAGGAAATGTACACTTTTCAAATAAAAAACGATTAACCGAATACTAAAAGTCGGAAATTAATTGCATAAACAATGAATCGTTGACTCATTGTTGCAGCTCTACTGCATTGTAGCATTCAGGGGAGGTGCCGCTGGAGTGTACTCAGCATGTTTTTAGCTCTTAGCCGTTGTTGCTGACATAGAACGATAGCTCATCGTTGTTTGTGTTAACTATGCTGTTACTCAACGACGTGCGCTGAGTTTCCTGGCCCGTGAGGTTTTATGTTAATACAGTTTGCTCATTAAGAGGATACATGAAAAAGTAGGAGAATAATTACCTTTGGTTAAAACATGTTTTCGAAATGTTTTCAGATACTTCTTAGACCCATTTTTTATTGCTGTACATTCCGCTGTATAAGCTGCTACTTTTTTCTTGAAATTCGAACCTTGTGGCTTATAAACCGGCGTTGCTAATCTTGTGATGTCTTATTTACTTCAGAACAACTACTAATTGTTTAAATACTATGCCGCTCACAAGTCAGCGAGAAAAGAAAAACAGAGGCAGCATTGCAGCACCATCCACCATTTTCTTTGCTGATTGTCCTTCAATAAAATGCTTTGCTCAGGTGAAATGCCTTATGGGTAAAACTGTTGTTTTTTTTCCATTTTTAACTCACATTGGCACATGTTTTCATATTTATCAGGTATACTTTCTTGTGTTAAGCTGCAGTGTGGTGAGTTTAGTGTTGTTTTCAAGATGACACCATGTGTCAGACTGTTATTTAGTAATGACATTGTGCAATTTCCAATGGGATTTGACAAGCTCATGAGTTTTATCATAGCACATGGTTGGCTCCTGTCAAGTGAAAAGCTACCTGGTCCTCAGGCAGCCATTTGAAGATGTGGAGAAGGGGAAAAAAACAGATTTTACTGTATTATTTTTTTAGAAAACTTGGTATATGAAATACATGGAACCTTTCCATCTCTAGGAAAAGTTCTGAATCTTTGGAAAATTCTGGTTACTTTCTGGTGAGTTTGGATGTATAATACTTCATCTTGCCAGTAAAATTCATTCATTAATTCAGCAGAGAATCATAATATATTGAATGCATTTACTTTTCTGCTAGCTAGTACTAGCAAAAAGGAAAAAACGGCTTTTCCTCTGTGGAAGGATGCCAGTGACGCCTTCGTCTTGGGCAGGCTCCCACCCCTTCATATGCAACAGTACTGCAAGAGCCTCTCGTATGACATTTCTATGCATTTTTTGGTCTGATTAGCAAGAACAATGATGTCACACTTGCAGTAAAGACTTTACACAGACTGTAGAAAGTCATTGGATATATTAAATATTTCTGTGGCATATTATGGACTAGGCGACAAACACAAAGTGGCAGGCACCATGAGCCAACTCCGTGTGCACTGGGCCAGTAGGCGGGACTTGAGCACTAAGCCAAGAAGCCACCCACGCTCATGATGGCCTCACCTTAGGTTTCTTCCCTGCATTTGATGAGAAAATATGAACATTTAGCGGGCAAATATTTATTTATTTTGTGTTATTTGTTTTTGTATTTTTCATCATGACGGGTGAGGCGCTGATGCCATCTTACCGGATGGAGTTGTAACGACAAGCCGTTCCGACAGAGTGTGAGCAGCTATATCTAAAAACAAAAGCCAAAAAGCCTTTTTGTGGTGGTCCAAAATTGTATCGGTCTGCCACATATAAATGAAAGTATGGGAAACTCCTGCTCAATATACCTTTCCTTCAGTGGCTGGTCAATCAAGGAGGGGAAGCACATTTTTCTGGCCTTCATCATAAATGTGTTTGTTTATTTATATGTAAATTCTACCTTCCCTTCCTAGGTGTTTTTACAAAGACAAACTCGCTGGGGGTTGCTAAAGTGATCAGCGCTGGTCAGTTCAGAACAACGGAATGAACATCTTGGAAAATGCTCCAGTGGAAGTTTATTTTGACTTTTTATTTTGACTGATTCGCTCATATCACTGTCAATCAAAAAGGCCTCAGACATTTCATCCAGTCATCATGCAGAAGCCGAGCACTGGGCCAGCCTACTGCCCCATATACTCCTAGAGACGCTCAGCGTCTGATGGGCGGGACAAAGCCCAGCATTTGTCCAAATGACCGTCCAGTCTACACTTCCCAGTCGAAGTCGATAGAAAAAACACGGAAGAATGACAAGGAAGTCGTGTCAGTTACTTGTGATAAGTAGTTGATTCAGAACAAAAGATGAAGGTGTTTTGTGAATGAAATGTACACACAGCAGTACATATTTCACCACTTTTGTTTTTGGTTTTTTGGACATTTTCGGGAAATCTGAGCTCCCCTTACAGTCCAAGATCAATTGCCACTGCCTTATGTCTAGCAGGAATACAGTGATCTTATTTTAATTTCTTCATGTCCTGGGTGCTATGTTTAAAAACTCAAGTTTGAATTCCCTTGGCTTATGCCCAAAGTGCATTACCTTGAAGCCTGAAAAGGTTAGCCAAGAGATTTAAACAACCAGCAGCAGAATTTGGGTTGTAAAGCTGTTGCTTTTGACATTATTCCAACACCTCGTGGTCCACGAGAGAGAAAAGCTTTTGGCCGAGGTGAGCCTTTGGCAATAATGGCCCTGGTATTGGCCCTGGTATTGCTTAACAGCTCAAAAATCGTTGCAAGCCTTTATCATGGCCAAAATTGTGCAGTGGATCACATGGGAGATCAATTGTTGAGGAGAAATTGCATCTGCAGTCAACAAAGGGTCCAAAACTCCAAACGTCACCCATATTTCTCCCTAAATGCCAGCAAGCGACTGTAATGACTCCCTTAACTTGTGGTATCCTGCAAGCTGCAGAATATCGACCGTGAGGTTTACAGCGGCTTCCTCTAAAAGCGCTACAAAAGAGAGCGCAATAAGACGAAAGAGCAAACGACTGCTCAGTAGCATCGACGTAGCGCTTACGTAACCCCCCCGCACTCCCCCAAGCCTGCTGGGTTGATGGGTGACATAAAAGACAGCGTCCAGGGACGCCCAAGGGGAATCTGCCACATAGGAGATGATTAACAAAGAGAGGAAGAAAACGAGGAGGGACGTCTGAGAAAACCCCTTTTTTATGACATGATGCTGTTTATGTCACGCCCACCTTGCCTTTTCCTTTCTCCTTGCTGCCCCTGGACGCCTTTCATCCTGACAGTTGCTGTGTGTGCGTCTCCAGAGAAAGCTTCCACTGCTGCGGGTTCAGGAAGTGATGAAATAACGAGATAAGACGTGGTGATTCAGCAGTTTGAGCCCAACGGCCACATCTGTTCCCGTTCCTTTTGCTCTCCCAAATACTCTGCACATCCCGTTTTTGCTCAGGCAGTCTTTGCCTGTGTTTCCCTGTTGACTGTCGTGCTCTGTGACACCCGTGTGAAAGCATCTGGTTTCTTCAGATAATTGCTAGTGTTGGGTATCGTTACTCCCGATCGAAATGTTACGACCAGTTGCAAAAATTGCAAGAAATAAGAGGGAGCTTCAAAATGCAAAAAGAACAAATGGGAGGGAGACGAAAGCAACTTGGAAACATAAAGTGAAATAGTCTGATCAAAAAGACCATAGCTCAGAATAACCCTAGACCCCCCTTAAATAGAAATAATATGTTCAAAAAAGGACTCGGTAATGAGTAGTTGCGCCATTCTTGTTAATCACCTCAAAAATGGTCTCGGGCATGCTTGATGACAGTGTTTCCAGGAGACTAGTGGGAATGTTGCTCTAAGTGGTGAAGATGGCTAGAGGGCATCCACTGTCTGCAACTGATGCCCCTTTTTGTAAACTTGCCCTGCAATCAATCCACAAATGCTCTCAACTGACTTTAGATCAGGGCAACACGCAGGATGGGCCAAAAGAGTGAGATTATTGCTCCGGAAGAAGGATTTTGTCAGGCAGGCATTGGGAACTGCAGCATCATCACCCAGTCATTACCACACAGACAAGGGCCTTCAGCCATAAGGGCACAGACGAGTTCTGCCCTGAATTCCTCCAGGCTCTGGATGTTGAGAGACTGTGTTGGATGACACGTCTCTTTAACATTGGCCGATTATCGGGGCCGATATTTGGGATTTGGCATATGTCGCCAGGGGTCTTTATTTAAATCTGAAATCAATCAAGAAATCAATTTAAAACCGGGTTATTTTGGCTCCGATGGCGCCGCACCTCTCTCTCTCCCTCTCCTGGCACTTCTGTCTCCGACATTGCGGCACCCACGGCGCCATATGATTTGTTAAGCAAGCCACAGCACGCGTTAGTGGCCGAGCCAATCTGAAGCGGAAGCTGCCCTCACACACGTGTCAAGGTAAACGCAGAAAACGCTGTCGAAATGGTGAAAAACATGCCAGTGAGCTGAGGATTTCTTGAAAAAAGACTGCTGATGTGTGAGAGAGAGAGAGTAAGACATTCAATTCAGTCTTGTTTTGTTGCAGGGAAGTACGCTAAGATGAAGGCTGACCAAACCAGGGGTCTCCAACTCGTGCCATGAAGGGCCGAGACCCTGCAGGTTTTGTTTTTCTCACTAAAGCCGGCGCTTTAATTGACGAGCACCTTCCCTCAGATCGAAGGAGGTGTTGATTGTTAAAATCACCTGCTGGACAGAAGTTTGGCACGAGTTTGAGACCCCTGCTCTGAAAGCTCCGCAGACTCGATGGGAGAATGTAGAGAATAGTGTGAGTTGCGTGGAAGACAAATGAAAAACTCCACAAATCACCACGAACGCTGCTGTGAACTTTCTGGTCCTGTGATCTGCAGATGAAAGTGAAGATAAGATGCCATGGGCTATGTAGTGGTTAACAGTTGGTTTAATCCCTTGCAACGAGGTGGCTGATCAAACTGATTGTGTGGAGAGAGAGCACGAGAGTTAGAGAGAGAGAGAGAGAGAGAATGAGCAAGAATAAAATTCAGGAGCGTTTCATCTGAGCAAAATGGTGGAACGTTTTAAATCCTGGGTGAGCTCAATAAACCCGTCTAGGCTGTTTGTGTTCTGTCAGGAGTTTTATTGCACTCAAAGCAACTCTTGTATACTTTCCATGTAGCTTTTGTCATACTGATCACTAATCGTGTAGCAACATAGTTTTGAATGACAGGGTCCCTGCTTTTGCATGGTAACATATCAAATTTAAAAATGAATCAACTTTATGCTTTCCAAATGCTGAAATAAATTGAGCATAAGTTGGGCGGATGTCAGCATGTGGCCCCGCCTTTAGCACCTTCTGTTGTTTTCTGTTTTTGAACATTTTTTACACCTTTAACGCAAATCAGCATCGGCTCCAAATATCGGTTATCGGCCTCCTTAACTACTAATAATCGGTATCGGTCCTGAAAAACCTGTATTGTTCGATCTCTAGTTCTAGATATAGGGGGATCACACTACTCAGCCTCCCTGGGAAAGCGTATTCCATAGTGCTGGAGAGAAGGCTACGAACGTTACTTGAACTTTGGCTGCAGAAAGCATAATGTGGTTTTCGACCCGGTTGCGGGAAACTGGACCAGCTCTACACCCTTGCAAGGGCACTAGATGGTACATGGAAGTTTACCCTACTGGTTTACATGTGCTTTGTGGACATTCCATCGTGCACCTCCCTGTCCTCTTCCTGCTGAACGTTGACCTCTGCCTAGGCTGCCGTTTGTCGTTGACGTGGTCCGGTTTGGGCTCTGGTCTCTGCTATTCAAAGACAACGTGGTCCTGGTTGCCTCATCGCACTATGACCTCCAAAGTGTACTGTGGCGGTTCGCAGCTGAGTGTGATGCTTCTGAGATGAGACTCAGCACCTCCAAATCCGCGTCCGTGGTTCTGATTCGAAAAAGGGTGGATTGTACCTTCGTTTTTTGTTTTTCCTGGTGCAACCGGTTTCTTGTTTCTTACTTTAGTTCAATTTGCTGCATGCTTTTTGCAGGTTAATCACCTGATTGATGGATTTCCCGGATGCATAGCTTGACCGTGAGAAATCTAACTTGGTACGATCTGTTGCGGAAACTGAGCCAAACGGCAAAGCTCTCAGTTTTCCAGTCGACCTACATTCCTACTCTAGCTTTGGGTAGAGACCGAAAGGACAAGATCGTACAATGGTTTTTTGGGTAGGGTGGCTGGACTCTCCCTTAGAGATCAGGTGAGAGGCACTGTCAACTAGGGGAATCTCTGAGTAGAACTGCTACTCCTCCACATTGAGATGACTCGGGCATCTGGTTAGGACGTCTCCCAGACACATCCCCGGGGAAGTGTTCAGAGCACGTCTGGCTGTAAGAGGCCTCGGGGGAAGAGCCTGGACACGTTTGAGAGACTGACCTTAAACCTGTCTGGGATCGCCTCAAGAGCTGGACAAAGTAGCTAGGGAGGGGTAAGTCTGGACTTCCCTGCTTAAGATGCTGCCCCGGGCACCCAATCTTGGGATAGATGAATGGACGTCTTTTTTTTCCCATAAAAAAAACTACTTTGCAGCAACTAGAAATTTTGACATTGTCTGTGTATCTTTTTAAGTCAATTCACCAAAAATATTTATAAAACATTTTGATGAAACCATACTGCACTTCAACCAAAGAAACTTCCATTCATCCATCCATTTTCTATGCTGCTTATCCTCATTAGGGTCGCGGGTATGCTGGAGCCTATCCCAGCTGACTTTGGGCGGGGGGCGGGGAACACCCTGGACTGGTCGCCAAGGCAGACAAACAAACATTCCCACTCAAATTAGAGTCGCCAATTAACCTAACTTGCATGTTTTTGGAATGTGGGAGGAAAGCGGAGTACCCAGAGAAAACCCACACATGCACGGGGAAAACATGCAAACTCCACACAGAGATGCCTCCAACGGAGATTCGAACACTGATCTCCTGACTGTGAGGCCAACATGCTAGCCACTCATCCACCGTGCGGCCCCAAAGAAACTTGACTTTCCTAAAAAAAAAATATGTATATAATATATACAGCAGTGCCGCTTTTATAGCAGATTAATTGGTTTCAGACCTCCTCCGTGAATCACCACCTTATCGTGGTGGAGGGGTTTGAGTGCCCGAGTGATCCTAGGAGCTATGTTGTCGGGGGCTTTATGCCCCTGGTAGGGTCTCCCAAGGCAAACAGGTTCTGGGTGAGGGGCCAGACTAAGAGTGATTGGCGTGGATTACGGCTGCAACAGTAGCTCGTGCTAGGGATTATTGTGCCTGTTGCGAGATCATTCAAGCCTGTTCTTCTGGCAATCAAGTCTGGTGCTTGTGTGTCTCAGCCAACGTTACAATAACAATACTGACACCTAGTTACAAGTGTCAAAACAGATTCCATATGGTCATAACATCTTTAAATGCATCTTCTAAAATACATAAAAAATTAATTTAACAAAATTAAAAAATTTTATGCTTAATTTCGGCAAAAAGTGTGTAAAATTGGGTTAAATATGCATGCATTTTGACTATTAATAGGCCGTGTTCAACCCCAAAACAGCGTGATTTATTAATTCCTATATTTTTGAAAATCTATATTCAAATTTGAAGTACTGCATGGCTAGGTATTTACTTGTATGTTTTGCATATAATTTTATTTTAATCTTAGCACAGTTTCATTTTATTTTCATTTTTATGTAGCCATTGCTACACACTTTCTATTCTTCCTAGCAACGAGTGAAATGACAAAATGACAATAAATACAAACAAAAAAAATAATAATTTAGACTGTTGCTGTTGCACTTGTCTGCATTGCTGCGTTTTCTTTGAAAAAATTAAATTTAGCCGTTCACAGAAAAGCAGTTTTGTGTTTTGCATTTTGTTTTTCCCCTTACTGTACCCAAAATGGACCGTTACAAAATTAAAATTGCATTGCTCAGAGCGCACTGCTAATTGCACGGCTTTCATGATGTATGATTTCTTGTGCACTTATTAAATCTGCACAGGACTGGCACTCTCTCCCCATGGGCTTGGGCCATTAGTGAACACACAGATATTGTGGCAGCGGTTAAGTCAATACTTGTTACGGTTGGATTACCCATTAGTTGTATCATTTTAACCTTTTAGCTAATTAGCGTTTGACGGGAGGCTGCCTTTTTACATTTGCATGACTCAATTATCACATCCTTGTTTGTAATCTTAATATCTGAGACTTGCTTTTTACATGTCTCAGTTGTTAATCCTCACAACCCTGTCCCGGCATCGTCCCGCCTCAGTTACGGCTCTGATGCTGACTGTGCCGTTAATCCAAACACGACTTTTACAGTCAGTGTAAAAGGGGGCTGTTAACTAACACAACGTGAGCTTGCATTAGATATACTCCTGCAAGTATTGCACTTGTTATCATTGCAAAATGAATTTATCTTACCGATGATTTGGCTATTAAGGCAGAGGACACGCTAGATATTGCAGTTTTTAAATCTAATATATGAGCGATCTGACCTTTTTGGCGGATTGCTGAATATTGGATGAACAATGCTCTTCGTTCCTCCTCTCCTGCAGAGACAGGGCATGCTGAGATGGATTTGTTTGCTGCACAAACGCGTAGGCTTTTTATATAGTAAAGACAACGGCAGATGTTTTTTTCTCTCTCATCTGTTCATCAACCCAGGATAAAGCAAAGGGATAATGATTATTGAAGTCTCTTGGCTGTATATTGCTGTAAATGAGGGATAAATGAGATGACCTTTTCTTCTAGCTCCTCACCCTTAAACGCATGTAGCGAAGGTGTAGGAAAAGGGAAAAAGTCGCATAGGTGTGACAATACAAAGAGAGAGTGTGTCGTTAGGGTCTCTGTGCGGCGCGCTGCAGATAAGCCAGTTACCACGCGTGAGGCATACAGATACCGAAGACTGTAAAGTCCACCAATCAGCATTACAGCTGCCGGTGTTGCCAGGGCAACAAGTCATTATTTTCGCTAAAATTGAAAACATAGGTGCAGATGTGATCCCAGTTTAATTTGTTTTGGAAAATCATTGGTTAGGATTTTTTTTCACGTTCACGTGTGTATAATCTACGTATATACAGTCCTGATCAAAATTTTAAGAATTTACATTTTACACCGTTGGATCTTTAGGAGGTTCTAAGTAGAGCTTCAAAATGTAAAAAAAAAAAAAAAAAAAACTGTGAGCAAATTATTGCAAACAGGCATTCAAGTGAAATAGGCTGCTCATTAGCCGATCAAACTAGAGCTGTCCTATCTAGTCTGACTGGTGTATGTCACATCTAGTCTTTGAGCATGAAGTGATGACACCCGCATGCTCGGATGAAAGGTGAAACGTCTTTCTCCTCAACAGTGCAGTTACCATCGATTGAATGCCCTGAGAATACAATGACCCAGATGATCAAATGTTTAGTGACGTACCTAAAAAAAAACAACCTGAAATCCCCCTAAAATCTAAATAAAATGTTCCAATGAGGAATCAGTAATGAGGAGCAGCACCATTGTTGTTAATGAGCTGAAAAATTGGTTTGGTCTTGCTTGATGTCTGTGTTTCCAGGAGACAAGTGGGCATGTCTGTAAATGGTGTCTGTATTTGTAAACTTCCAATGCCTTCCATACCCAAATGTTCTCAGTTGCCTTTAGATCAGGGGAACACGCAAGCCAAGATTGTGGCTTTTAAGGCTGTGGTCTTAAAGTTTTGATGTACAGCCTATTTAACTTTAAGGCTTGGTTGTTTTCTTCTCTTTGCATTTCGAAGCTGGATTTAGAACCTTGTTAAGATCCAACAGTGCAAAATGTAAAATTACTGCAATTTTACAACTGGTCTTAATTTTTATATTTCTAAAGATATTTATTTTATATTCTATTTTTAGACATTTTTAGATTTTGCCGCAGAAGACCACGTCGCCCGGACACCCGCTCTCGACCGCTGCCCAAATCGCATGGCACCCGACCCTTATGCTAGCCCCTGCAGGTGGTGGGTCTGTAACTTCTTTCTGCATGGTCCAATTGCACCAAAATGTTTAATGGTGCATTGGGGATTCGGGCAGAACGTGACCATGACGTTGTGTTTGTATCGACTCAATTAGTGCCCCCTACTGAAAAAATATTATGCATATTGAGATATAGTCCTTCAGACTTGGAATACTCAGAAGTCCTGCGTCCCGCATGCGCATGACCAGCTAGCGCACTGCAACTCTTTACATCCGTTCGCGTCTTGAGTCACGCTAAACTATGGAGCCTGCTAGACAATCTTATCACCAGCGTTGCGTTAAGAGGCTCCCTGTCAACCGGTTGCTAGTCTTGCGATACCCGGTGCATGGCTGAGTTAACTATTCAAAAGATTTATGGCTGATTTTTCATCGTTCATTGTTTTCGCTAGTCAAACTAGATCACTTGTTTGTGTTGTAAGCATATGTGATAATACAGTAAAGTGCTTTATTTTCATAGTTTTATAGTTCATAGTTCAATTTATTGTCATGTTAAAATAAACATGAATGGATCAAAATCCCACAGGGATTCTCGATCATCAAAAATCTGCTTTCTATGTTACCCCTTTATTCCTTATCATCCATTACAGTCATTATCTACGACGTAAATAGCCAAGCAACGCGTACTTTTCACAGTACTTAAACTGGTAGTCAGGCTGGAAAGAGAGGAATCTTCTCCTCGTTAGAGAATGTAATGCCTGCAGAAAATTTCCATGACAACTGAATCCTCAAGCCAATGCTTTAACAATAGTTGGCAAAGTTACTGTTCTTTTGTTTTGTTTTGGTAGCTGCCAGCCTGAAGTTACTTTTTTGGCTGTATTAGAACATTTAAAGCACCGCATCTTCTCAGCCCTGGTCTAGCTTTCCAGACGCCCATTGATGGGCAGGCACTATGCATTGAAATTTGCATGATAACATACTCTATTTGATGCAAATGAAATCCACCCAGTGCAACAGACCATGCTCTGGAAACCTCCAAAACTACTCATCATGTCATGCCAATCATGTGGCAGTTTCTATTTCGCATACACTTGCATTTCAAAATGATATTACTGTCGAGGGAGCCATGCTAAATATATTCAATATGTTTGTATTAAAACTTCTCTACCAAGAACCAAACATGTAGATGCTCTTCTGTCCTGTGGCTATGGAGACACACTAATTACACTGCATTTCAGAGGACAGTGCTAAAGAATGTTCTGCCTGGTTATTAGCACTATGTCTACCTGCCTTCCTCCACATTCTGCTAATTGAGTGTCCACTTTGTAAAGCCATAATGTTATTCCCTTAAGTCCAGGTAATTTCTTCCGGCGTGCAGTGGTGCAATGCAATTAGTGTGCAGAGACAGCCAAACGTACGTAATTAAGCGTTGTTATTAAGACGAGTTTAAGAGCAACGTAGTTGTAATATCTGGATTGTGCATCGTTACAAACGGCATACCATCAGTGATGTGCAGTGACGTTCATGGCTGGTGAGGCACAGACAGTTGAAACTAGGAATGTCCCCAATCAGGGTGTTATGCTGGCTGATACCAATACCAATCATCCATGAGTGAGATCGCCTGATACCAATACCAATCACATGCATTAACTTGATTACGTTTTTCTTATGATGAGTGCTATTGGCCATGGGCGCCGTTTTGGCGGTATGCTTCGGAGTGATACGAGTACTTAGGAAATAAATTGTTCAATAGTGTACTTTTTAGTTCAAGATAATAACAGAATAAAACAATGCCAATACATATTTTTATTAAATAGAAATCTGTGCTGATTAACTTGAAGCGTCGCCCACATTGATTGTCCAGGTTGCAGGGTTCCCCAGCTTTTATCGCTATTACTCCTGTCAACTGTTTATGTTTTATTTATAACCGGCAACATTTCAATTGTCCACCACTTTATTTACCAAGCACATCTCCACTCAAACAGTCTGCCCATCGTCTTTATGCTATTTTGGGGCCATGTGTCATTATTCAAAGGGACAAAGTCTGAATTCAACAGTTCTAATAAAAAAAAGCTACTAAGAGCTAAAGCGAATATTCATTGACATTTTGGTGAGCTACTCAAAGTCACCTGGCGAGATAGGAGATCCCTGTGATAGTGTCACCATCATAACCCTGGACACACTATATGTTTACACACGCGTGAGGATAACACATAGTTAGTATAATGACAACAAGAGGCTATGTTTAGTGACACTCAAAGTTAGTACGAACCCCGTTAATGTGATATTCACATGTAGCTTCCTCGTGGGACAAAAACTAGCTCCTAACTCACCGCACTGCTTGTTTGATTTAAAAACAAAAGGTCACTGTGGTAAAAACACACATTTGGAGTTTGAAGGCCAGACGCTAGGCTAGGGGTGGCAAACTCCTTGACTCGGGGGCCACATTGGGTTGAAAAATGTGGTGGAGGGGCAGTCTACATATAGGTGGTCATCCAACTGAACAATATACTTGCGCACGATGCACCGAAACAAAAGTAACACATCCACAGCAAGTTAACGCATCACAACAACTAAGCGCTAAACACAACACGCTAACTTACAACTGTTATTTCCAAATGCCTGCAAGGCATGCTGGGTACTCCATCAGCCACAACAATACGAACAATGAACAATGGGTATTGTGTCGACATGTTTATTCGTGTGCCCACATGGCGCAGTAGGTAGGTTACGTTGTGCATCGTGTGTTGACGTGTTTGGATGACTTTTTTGTAGAAGCAGCAGATTGCGTCTGACTATTTTGGTGACTCAAGTGCGCCACGATAACATTGCAAGTCATGTTGCCGGCTACAGTTTCGATGTAAAAGGATTTTATTAATTATTTGGAAATGCCCGGTGGCCCGGAGTAGACACTTGGAGGGCCGGATGTGACCCACGGGCTGCAGTTTGCCCACCCTTGAGCTAGGAGAATATCTAGTTTTGATAAAGGAGTGATCAAACGCTCTGTCATCAATTGGTGTAGCCTGTGGAAAGCTGTCAAACTGAAGCCATTGAGGTTTTACAGACTAGTTCTGATTCTCATGGCAATATGGGCCAAAGTGTGTCCCTTGTTGGCTCAGTGGCTACGTACGAATGATGACAAATGAGCACTGTGAGTGGAGATAAATAAAGCTACATTTAATTGTTGGCAGTCACGTGAAACCCAAATGGCAGCCCACAACCACACCTTCAAAAAAATCCTAAGGGAAACCCTGAAGTGTATGTAAACTCCTAGTTTCAACCTCTTCCACACTGTCCGTGTTTTCTTTTTACTATTTTGAACCCCCTTCCTGCTCTTTGCACATTCTCTGTCTGCAGCTGCAAGATAACATAGACCTACCTTTCTTTTCTGCAGAAGGTTCTTCTTTGAAGTTGAGCATCTTGAAGGTGCCTTGCAAATAGAGGAATTAATTAAGCTAGGGGTGATGCCTGCTGTTCCATACAGCGGGACCAAACGAACGACTGTGCGTTGTGCGTACTACTGTATGTCATGCACTAGACATAAACTGTACTCGACAAGGTGTAAATAAGTTGCGTGGTCATTTTATGCCAATGCGCACCATTTTTGGTCATTAATTGTGTGCCAAGTGCATAAGTTATGCCTACTCAGAAAGCAAACAGTGTGAAAACTAGTCTTCACATTTTGCAGGCATGCCATAGATAAATAGATGGCACACTTTGCCATGGCAAATTGCAGGACAATGTGGGGTCAAAATGCGTGGAAATGTAAACACAGCTTAACTTGAGTAGGCGCAATTACGGATGTCCTAAAATATGCTAAAATATTTCATAGGACCCCCTGCGATTGGCTGCCGACCAGTCCAGGGTGTACCCCGCCTCTCGCCCAAAATCTGCTGGGATAGGCTCCAGCATCCCCGTGACCCTAATGAGGATAAGAGGTATAGAAAATGA
Source organism: Oostethus manadensis (assembly GCA_024372805.1). NCBI lineage: Eukaryota > Metazoa > Chordata > Actinopteri > Syngnathiformes > Syngnathidae > Oostethus > Oostethus manadensis. The sequence continues at coordinate 1,508,116 of QODF01000279.1, forward strand.
ACGAATGAATGAAGGTGAAAGCATTTGTAATGAATTGATGTTTGCCTGTTTGTTTATAGCCATAATTAATGTATACCTTATTCTCTTACAAAAAGCAAAGGGATTTTAGGGCACTTCACCTGCACCGTCCGGAATCCAGCTAGTTATTTCACTGTCAGACTGCTTGTATTTTTGGCAGAAAAGTTACTGAATCGATTGAAAATGTACTGAATCGTGTCGGATCGAATCGTTCTAAATGAACCGATATCGTCCTCGAGTTGAATCGCCAACCATGAATCGTGTTACGAATCGAATCGTTGTTAAAACAAAAACAAAAAGATCGCACCCCTTGAAAATAGAATGAATAAATAATGCATAAAGGTTCACTTCCAATTTGCAGTGCAATAATCAAAAATAATACATAATTACATTAAATAGGGCCGCACGGTGGATGAATGGGTAGCACGTTGGCCTCACAGTCAGGAGGTTCAGGGTTCAAATCTCCGTTGGGCATCTCTGTGTGGAGTTTGCATGTTCTCCCCGTGTGTGTGTGGGTTTTCTCCGGGTACTCCGGTTTCCTCCCACATTCCAAAAACATGCATGTTAGCTTCATTGGCCGCTCTAAATTGTCCATCGGTATGAATGTGTGTGTGACTGTTTGTTTGTTTGCGATTGACTGGTGACCAGTCCAGAGTGTACCCCGCCTCTCGCCCAAAGTCTGCTGGGATAGGCTCCAGCATCCCCGTGACCCTAATGAGGATAAGCGGAATAGAAAATGAATGAATTACATTAAATAATAATACGTAATTGAGTACGTTGTTCAGTCCTGTGTGTATTTTTATCGCTCCCCCTCTGTTGAGAGGAAATTATCTGCTCAGTCTTCCAGATGAGCAGGACAGTGATAGTAATCTGCCACTGAAACTGCTCTTCCATTGTACAGTAAGCGTAGCAGAGTGCTCTCTCCCTCACCTTATGACATTTCTCTGCAGACTTCTCCATTAAAGACATTACACAAGCTGTAGAAAGCCATAGTGTATAAAAAAATCTTTCTGCAAACATTTATTTGTTTGTTGTTGAAATGGCCATGTGCCACACAATCAAGTTTGTGAGGAATTGCGTGAGGCTCGAGTCGCCGTCGCTTAACCCCGCGGTTTTGACCTGTATTTGATGTTGAAGTGTGCAAATTCAATGATTTTTGCATGAGAAAAGGATTAACCAGTGTACAGTTTTAATTAAGTAAACCCATCCCCAAGATCCTAGCCCCCGTTACGTCTGTCCTTAGATTTATTTTTGACAGATGCTTCTTTTTATTGTATAAGAGGTTGGAAAAATCTTCCTATACCTTCCTAATTTTCTCCAGTAATTGTTGACTCTCATCATGCACTTGCTTAATCCCATCCAGGTCTGTTGCCTGGGGTCCTCCTAAATCAATTCTGAGGTTCTGGCTTTTGTCTGAGACATAAATAAGATGTTATCTCAGTGAGGTCTTCCATGCACCTCCTCGCCCTTGATGCTGCTACAGTGTTGGCATCACTTTTGTGCAGTAAAAGTACGTAAGAAAGAAGCAAAAAAGAAAATGGGGCAACAAGAGCAGTCAGATAGGGGAGCTTTGATAATGGCAGAGGTGCTTAAACGCACGCACTGAACGCGGAACATCTTCAAATCTTTCTTTTCTAGCTGCCATCAGAACAAAATCTGCCTCTCTAAAAGGCTCTGTCAGTTTTGCCTTTTCTCTCTTTTCACTTGATACAGCTAAACAGACGCCTTCATAGATCAGGAAATGAGATCAGAAAGCCAATCTGAGCTACTCACGACTGACTACTGACTTATCTACCCTCCTGGCCTTGATTTACAGCACACTAGTATTACATTGCTGCATTTGAATTGTTTTTCTCTGCATTTACACTACATTGATAGACGAGTAGCGATGCTGTGTAGAATGGTATATATATATATATATATATATATTTTTTTTTTTTAATGAACACTATAAGAAACATTTACTATTTAAATTCTAATATTTGTTCCACGAAATCATGTCAATTTACTCCCAACAATGTTGCATTTTTGAGGTTTCATCTTTGATGTCAGTGTAATCTGTCCATGGCCTTCAGAATTAGGAGTGCTGGCCCAAATTGCTTAAACACAATTAGCACTGGAGCTGTTTCTTTAACCAGAGTTCCAGTTAGTTACTGGTGCGCTTGAAAGCATCATCACATGAACAGCGCAGCCTTTGATTGATCCTGTTCCAAAAGACATGGTGTTGTTCATCGTTCTCTTTGCGTTATATGACTGAGTGGGTTTATATGTATGTTTTATATATAATACAGCCTGAGGAAGCGTTTGTTTGCCACTCCCACTGGATGTCTTCCAGACCAGGGATTGCCAGTGAGTAGTGAGTGTAATGTTTTTGTCATAAATATTCATCGTGAACTGCTAAAGATGATGTTGTAATGTAGAGATTAGTAGTTTGGGCTTGTTAAAGATGATATATTGCAACACAACGGGTTTAATGGGTATCTGCTTAACCAATACAGTCGTCCTTTGCAGTATTGCGGTTTGCTTATTGCTGTATTTTGTTGTTTTCTGAAACTAATTAATGAATTAATGATTGCTGTTTCATGGTAGGCTATGGTCTATTATTAGTCAGAACATATTGAAATACAAGTGATTGCAGTATTTTGATCACTAAGCAGCAGTAAGGGTTCTAGTTTTGTGGGTTGCGCAGCGTGGTGCAGGCTGCCCAGTGGTAATTTTGTCCGGCCTAACAGTGCGCAGGTAATTTGGTACACCGGGGCGCGCCGCGATGGGTGTGGCGCGCAGCAGGGAGAGGTCCCGACTGATTCAGCCTGCCGTATTGACAGCTTTCTGCCAAAAGGCTTCGCCGAAGGTGGGCTGAGAGCTCGCCAGCTCCAACCTGGTCTACTTTGGGTGCAAGGCGAAGCGCAGCCTGTCTAGTGGTAATTTGGCTGATTGGCGCACACGTCACCAAATCCTCACAGGCCGGTTTACACAATGTCAGGCGCATTTGAATGCATTTAATAATCCCAACAACCACTGTTTAAAGTAACTAACTGAATCAGCACACACATTTTCATCTGTATTGACTGTCTGCCTCTGTTGCGCTGTCTCCACCTCGTCTGTCCCCGAATCTCCACCCCACTCCTCCTCATCCTCCTCATTGGTGGCCAGTGGATCTGATAAGGATGTGGTTAATTGTAAATAAACGGTTAATCAAACATATTGACATCTTCGATTGTATAACCAAGAATTGCAAAAATGATGATAATGAATTGGGTCATAGAAGTTCATCTCACATGCAATACCAACCTCAATACCACCAAAACCCTCAATACTGACAGCTGAGATGCAATGCCCCCCCACCCGCCAACCTCAGTGTCGCGCTGGTTGAGGGGCCGGCAAATTGACCAACTTTCCCATGACTGACTGCAACCGGCTGATATAAGTCACATTAATTGCCGTTGTCTTCTTTGTGTCGATACTGCAGTGATTCACATGGTGCAAGCGTGCAGGTCAATCATGCAGCACGCCAATAGACTAGCCGTCACGCTTATCAATATAAAGCCAGTGTAAATTGCTCACGGGGCAGACACAAATAAGCTCACTTATGATGATAAACGGCCGCCACATCGCTCTTACCTCATCTTAGCATCACGCAAGGAACCTCACCTTGTGTTTGCACTTGCAAATTTGATACCAACTCCCTTCTGTCGCAATATAAGAATGTCTGCACTTAAAAATATTAAGATATTCTTTGCTTGTTCTCCTGTTGACCCGCTGCCTTTTTTTTCCGCCATTTTTCAATTTGACATCCATTGTCTGAGGCACTCTTACTCATGCTGCAGGCCGCATATATCAAGGCTAAAGTAATTGAAGCAGGGATCTGATAGCTGTCCTCACAGCACAGCAGTCTCCATGAATCATTTCCATTGCACTAAAAATATGAAGGCATTTTGTTAAACCTTGGATGCTAATTGTGGGTGCTACTGCATGTTTCCAAGCAGCTGTACCATGCTTTGCACTGTAACGCGGGCTTGTTTCCCCCTCTATCTACCGTTTTACACGTGTTTGCATTTCACCGACACCCGGGGGAAGGGAGATCACGTGACTTAGGTAAGCACTTTTACTAAAAAGAATATGTGAAGCCTGCTACTTTATCTCGGTGTGTGTTTGCTTGTGTCTATGCCTACAATGTGCACCGCCTGCAAGTCGTGACAAGAAAATTTCCCTCCTGAGCTTCTCCCAAACACCCACGTTGATCGTTTACAGCTTGCAAAGGGAACTGCAGTCTGCACAACGTAGTGGACATCAAGCATTTATATTCAACTTTTTAATTGCGCTCTTTAAATGTATCCTATTCTTTGTGTGGATGTGGCTGCATGTGTCAGTGTTTCTCACAGGACCACAATTTTGTTTGTGGTGGTCCAAATAGAATCAAAATGACCTCTTTGGCATCATCTGGATCACAGAGGACAGAATGAACGGTGTCAGACACGGTGTTTGTAAAAAGGTTGATAGGATGTGAATGGACAGGAGGTGGTGCGGGGCCGTGCTGTTATTCGCCACAGTGAGAGAGACAGGACCGTGTCCCAGTGAGACCGGCGGGAGGAGAGACGGAATATTGAGTGCAGGATAAAAGAAGGGGTGTGGCTACAGAGAAGGGTTTGCGATGACTAGTAAGTGCGAAAGAACTGCGACACGTGTCTGCATGGTGTGACGGAGCGGCATGGCACATGGCCGCCCCGGGGTTGCTGCACTCCGCCACTCAGCCATGGCTCAACACACACACACACACGCACACACAAGATAACATAGGGGAGATGTAGAGTGAATAAACAGCTGATGTGATGGAAAAAGCATGATGACTTCCTCACCTTTTACCATAGCCGATATATATAATTGAGTGAGCTTTATTACACTAGCAGAGGTTTTGCTTAAAGCACAGTGGGTAGAGGGGTCGCCACTCCAACTGATGAAAGACATTTATTCTCATTCTTCCAGATTTATTTATTGTTCTTATGTAGTAAAAAAATATATATTCTTTTGAAACCCCAGGAGTGTCTAAAGTAAAAGGAAATACAAAAAGAATCAGTAATACAAAAATAATTACATACAAATAAATAAATACAAAACGATTATTAATCGATTATCCAGATAATCGACAACTATTTTGGTAATCGATTAATCGTTTCATTTAAAAATGTACTTTAAATGTCCTGATTTTAGCCACTCGAATGTAACTATTTTTTATTTCCTTAGTGAGCCGTGAAAGCAGACATATTATCTTTCTATACTTCACATACATCACCTTTGACTTTGGAAAAAAACTATCAACATTTTTGCCTCTTTTTGGTGTCTTGCAAAGCAAACCACTGCAGAGATGTGTGCGTGGAGTGTGTGTAAAAGCATTCCCACGCAAAGTAAATCTCATACTTGTACTCGTGCTTAGGAAAACATCTACATCTCTGCACTCACTCCATGATCTCTTACCACGCATACACACAAAACCTACTGGTAGAACAGGGAAACTGCAGTAGAGTGCATGTGACGTTTGTCAACTGATGGTTTATACTTTGCTACTTCAATTTCAGACTGAGATCTTTGTCTTCGCTATGATTTTTGGAGGGAAAAAGTCCAGTCATGCGTTCTTGAAGGGATTACTGCAAAAAAAAGGGAAATTTACAAATTTCTTTTTTTTAATTAATCGAAAAAATAATCCATCGATTATGAAAATAATCGTTAGTTGCAGCCCCAACTGTCTTTTGTCTTTTCCATTTGGTTGTTGATTTTTTTTTTCTCATAGCATTTGCAGCACGAGTCAAACTCCTGCCATGAAGGGCCGAGACACTGCAGGTTTCCTCTCCAACCGGTTTCTCCAGCAGGTAATTTTAATTAACACCCTCAAATTGAAGGAGGTGTTGATCCTTAAAATATGCCTATTTTAGTGACCAACTGGAAAGAAAGGCACCAGTGTCTCCACCCCTTTGACGCCACTGAAACATTGTACAGAATGGCTCAAGCTTGCAACAAAAAACTGTGACAAATTAGGGACTCAGCCTGCCTTGGGGGGGACTAGTCTCATCCAACCTGTTAGCCGCTTCTGTCAGCAGCTCGGACTCCATCGTGTAAAGTATGTGCATGGTGGTGTGATAGTGATGTTACTTTGTGTCCGTGCTATTTTTTCCGGAAGAGCTACATTCAAACATGGCTACTTCTTGCCTTGGGTGTGAGTTCATGGCTACATGCACTCTACATGTATTCAAATCTGGTTCCCGTGCATGTTGGGGGGTTTTTAATACAGAAGTCAGTTGATCATAATATTGTTTGTTTGTTTCGAGCCACACAAAACACACAGAACAGACCACGATGAAAATAGACATATAAAAGGGGGAAAAATGGCTTGAAAAGGACTGGGAAGAAGACACGCTTATTTACTCCCACCCCTTATTCGTAAGACTAAAGTCAGTAATAAACACAATATGCAGCAATTTATGAACAGGATATTACACCTGCAAACACACATGTGCAATATGCATTGTCATTAATGCATTACACCTTATCAATACTAATGTGACATTACTCATTATTATACCATCATACTGTAAATCAACACATCAATCATGTATTATAGCTAATTCTTGGCTTTACTATACAGTTGCTAATTGTTTTTATGTATACAAGAGAAATGGGATTAAAAGATATAAAGGTTAATATTGTTGATGGTAATGATAATTACTTTGGATAGCACATGTCCCGCATTAAGAGAGGACTTTGTGGACCTGTTGCCAGAGAGGGGATGTGTTCTAACAACACGACCGCTCCTGGACAAGTGTCCTATGCTGTGCATTAAGAGGCCAAGATTTCGGAGGTCTGTTGCGGGGACATGGAATGATCTCCTGCAACCGAGTCTCCACATGTCTTCCCTAATCTAGGGATCTGATTGCATGTGTCCTATGCTGTGCATTAAAAGAGACAAGATTTTGGAGGTCCGCTGCGAGAAGGTGGATACTCTCCTGCAACAGAACCTGCACTTGTCTGCCCTACCCTACGCCTGTCTGTCCTACGTTCTGGTGTCGGGTCAGAAAACTTGCTGAGGGCGTCCAAATCACCACTTCAATTCACCGTATTTATTTGTCACACCAGTATGCCAAAAACGTTTTATTAAGTCAATACCTTTGTTTTGTTATTGGGGGTTTTTCCAGCGTTTTGGGTGTCATAAGCACTGCATGGTTTTCAGTATTTAAAACATGGCCACTCTGCTGTACTACTAAGTATGCCAAACAATCACAACCACTTGAAGCTCAATTGCATGCATTAAGTGAGTAGTAATTATCTCCACAAAAGCAACCTGTTATTGACCTTCTTCATAGATGTCCTCTTTAAGGTTACCAATACGAGTTCATTGGGCCACATTTTTAAAGAAACACTTCTCCCTCGCTGTTACCGTCTCTTCTCCCCATCTCTTCTCATCTTACACTCACAACCTCCGTTGGACATTTTGGAAGTTAGTCATGGGAAGCAGAGTCATCTGTTCAGCTAATTAGCAACTTGGAGAATGAGCTATAAAATTGCCACAGTGGTGTGATGGCTACCCTGTTGTGTGGTTTTAAAAATATTCTCTAGGAGGGAATAAATCATGTCTGCCATACGTGTCTTATTTGAACTAAATGACTACATTCAATTTCCCTTGTGTTTTTAGCACAGTAGATTTTATTCCAAATGAGTCCAAGTTTGATAGAGGATGTTCTGCAAAAGTAATCCAATCCTGGACAATCAGTCCTAGACGGAATGGCGGTGATTTTGTCTTTCATTCTAGACAGGATTAGATGTAATATCTGTAATCCATCGCTTCATCACATTCTGTCTTAGTGCATACAGGATGCTTAGCTTTGCCGCTTTTGTAAAGTGCGTTCAGGAATCAGTCGGCGTGCGCTATTATGGGTTGTTAGCAAAACTGTGGCGGGGTTCATCAGACTGAAAAATCTGTGCAGAGCAGCAATTTCGCCGCTTCATGCCAAAGGATTTTGCACGCCGCTCTCAGGGGTTTCTTTGTAATGTTGCCAACTAGATCTGCCGACATTCCAAGCCCCATTAATGACATATTTTCTCAAACTTGACTAGCGACAAATTTGGCTACTTTTGTGAAAGCAGAATACCAGAAGCTGCATTTTGTATTGTCGGTGAGCAGCAGCGGGTGCTGTTGACGGGTCCGCCCCGCCCGAAGGCAGTCACAGCCGTGGCACACTGAGAGCACGATGTGCAGCTCTACCTATCAAAAGCCGCGATTGCACGGAGGTGGAGCTTTCCTAAGATTCCAATCACAAACGTTTCTTAATCAGTCAGCCTGGATAGAAGCGGAGAATGTGCTTATTGTGTTCATATTATATTGTTAGTCGATTGCCTAAACACTTAATTTGTTAAATGAGGGCTAAAATAAAGTATTATTTTATTTTGACGGCTGCACGGTGGCTGAGTGGGTAGCACGTTGGCCTCACAGTCAGGAGGTTCAGGGTTCAAATCTCCGTTGGGCATCTCTGTGTGGAGTTTGCATGTTCTCCCCGTGCGTGTGTGGGTTTTCTCCGGGTACTCCGGTTTCCTCCCACATTCCAAAAACATGCATGTTAGGTTAATTGGTGACTATAAATTGTCCATAGGTATGAATGTGAGTGTGAATGTTTGTTTGTCTATATGTGCCCTGCGATTGGCTGGCGACCAGTCCAGGGTGTACCCCGCCTCTCGCCCAAAGCCAGCTGGGACAGGCTCCAGCATACCTGCGACCCTAATGAGGATAAGCGGTACAGAAAATGGATGAATGAATGAAATGATGGCCAGTTTGAAATGAACAAACCAAGAATCAAGTTCCTTTGTAGTTCTAAACATGAATAAAGTGTTTTTACTCCATTTGTTTGTCTCTCCTGTGAGTAGGGACACCATATGCAAATTTGACAAGGATGTCAACTAGCGACTACGAGGGCAGCCAATAACTACTTTTTTTTTTACAAAAAAGTTGGCAACGGTGTTTGTTTGGTGTGTTTGGGGTGTGGGAATAGTTTTCACATTTTGGTTCAGGAACAAGAAGCTGCACTCCAGGTAAAAAAAGCTCTTTTTCCCACCAACATAGTGTCAGTTTAATTTGGTGCACAGCCGGTGGCGGCTGGTCGTGGTTGTGCCACCGTTTAGTGATACGTGAATTTCTGCAAAGTGGGATTCCTTATTAGTCAATGAATAGAATATAATTTAAATAAATGAATAATATTATCATAAATAATACAAACTTTGTAGTTATGGCAAAGAAAATGTTGTTAGGATCTTTTAACTACAGTTTTTGACATTGTTACAGCCCTCTAGACGTGAACTAACCCTGATACTTTACTGTGTGTTCTGCAGAGGAGTTGAGTGGACAGATGCGTTAGGAAGTGATGTCGGCGGTTTGGAGTTGAGCTTTAACTGGCCGTGGGTTATGGGTGCAACAGTAGCCAGTGTTATTATTATTATGGTTATTATAATTATAACAATGACATGTTATTATTATTATTGTGCCTGTGAGAAAATGTAATCCAATGACTGACACCAAGTGACCGATGTAGAATACTACAGTTATAATGCATCTTCTACTGGGCTTGCTTGAAAATGCTTAATTTTAAATGGGCTTATATCTGCTTGTTTATACTAATGTGCCATATCCAACCACACATGATTTATTCATTTGTATTTGTTTGAAAACCCAGTATAGAGTAATCGCAACGCGGGGAGGGGCAACCGTGTTGTCGTCTATAGAGCGTCTTTCACACAAGAGACTAACATCACTGGCCTGTCGGCAGCTGATCGTTCTGCTGGACTGGCATCCTGCCCGGCTGTATGTACATATTCATCTTGCAAGTGCTACTTCTCCCGAATGAGAGAGCACAAATAATAACACAAGTTGAATGTACGCAGCTGAAAACACGCACGTTCTGAACCTGCAGTGTCAGTCAGAAGTCTTCTTGCCTCTTGCTGGCACAATCCACCGTTATTTCCAATGGCTGTCATGTTCGCATTTGCAATTAAACTACTCCCTCCGGAGACAGATTATCGCCGTAATGTGCTCGCCAGCTACCCTCGTGTGCTGGCTAATTGGAGCCGTGCACAGTCGAGGATTTTGTCCTAAGATGCGGATGTAATGCTTTAAACCGACTCTGCAACTTACCATACACCTCCCACTATGCTCTCTGCAACCAGCTGGCCGCACTTAACCGCAAGTAGTCATGCCACTAATATGCTGCGGCAGCTGTAGGCTCAGCGCTTTTTGTGTCCTTGTCTCCGTCCTCTGGTCGTTACACCTTTTCATATGAATGCGCGTTTTAACGACTGCACTCCAGACCCTGCCGGGACAATTGCATGCGGGTGACGATGGACTCAACAGCGCACGTCCGACGCAGTGCAATAGAGGACAGGATGATGGATTAGTGGAGACACAGCATGCACACAGGGAAAGGCAACAAAATACAGGTGGTCCTGTGATGTTAGTTGAGCTTTAGTGTAAATTACTCACATTGTGCACAGAACACATGAAGGAAATATAGAATACAGTAATAAAAAGATGAAACACAAGAAAGAAATCATTTTCTTTGGTGCACTGCCACACAATAACTAACTAATTGCTGTTTTTCCTCCTCATTGTGGTTGCACAGGCGCACACACCGTAGTCCTCTACCCCTCACACGGCAACTACAGCCTGAGCCGTCTCCCACTATCGCGTTGCACGACACAAATCTCTAACAACTGGAAATTCAAGAACACAGACTGGAAAATGCAAAGAGAATTGGCCGTTCTGTATTTAAGCGTTCCTTCGAAGCATCATTTTAGCAATTTTCGGGGATGCCACACAAAAATGTACCTAGCCGATTTGTACAATTGCTACCAAATTTGAGCCACGTGTACTGGATGGATGGGTAACGCTAAAATGCCAAATACTTGAGCCTGCGTCATAGCATGCGCTTGGAGCACGGCGACAAAGTAAGCCCAAAAAATGCAATTTTTGCATTAATTTACTCCTTCAAGGCTGGCTAAGTGATTGCTTTCCAATGTTGTCAGGCTGGCCGCACAGTGGATGAGTGGTTAGCACATTGGCCACACAGTCAGGAGATCTTCAAAAACCTGGGTTCAAATCTCCGTTGGGCATCTCTGTGTGGAGTTNTGTACCTAGCCGATTTGTACAATTGCTACCAAATTTGAGCCACGTGTACTGGATGGATGGGTAACGCTAAAATGCCAAATACTTGAGCCTGCGTCCTAGCATGCGCTTGGAGCACGGCGACAAAGTAAGCCCAAAAAATGCAATTTTTGCATTAATTTACTCCTTCAAGGCTGGCTAAATGATTGCTTTCCAATGTTGTCAGGCTATAAGTAGTAGATGTACGACCTCTATCAGGCTTTCATCAATGAAATGTAAATTCAGATGTAATTCAAATTCAAATTCAAATGTAAAGTCAGATTCATATCGTTTCATATTTTCCTAATGACGACTGCCATTGTGTCTATCAAGTCTGAGGAAAATATATTTGAGACAAAAAAGCATGCAGGAAGACACATCTATGATTATTAGACCGTAAAAATCTTTTAACTGCATATCAGCGAGCACCTATTAATTTGTCCTCCTCTCGTATCAGAAAAGGATGGAGAGAGTATGCAAGAGAAGGTGCAAGGCAGAAAACAGGATAAGGTAGAGGAGAGATTGGTCAAAGCTGCCAAATTACAGGGACAAGATCAAAAGATTAGCATTTTTCTTGTAATCGCTCTCCTCACAAACACGCACACATCTCGGTAGTTCTCATTTATCCGCAAGGAAAGACCTTCAAGGTGTCCGGTAGCTTCAAGATGTTCCCTATGCAAGCTTATTTTGCTTAACTGAAGCAAAATCTACCGTGAGTGGGTGCACAGTAGGGCTTTGCCCGTCTTGTCTGCCATCATTTATCACCATAATCTTATAATACCACATCGACCTCACATTGCTTGTCAACCAGTAGAGGGGCTTTACAGGTTTCCTATGGCATTAACGTAGTGGTTCTCGGTCATTTTGGGTCACGACCACGCCAGGGGACACAAATGTTGTCGCGCCCACAAGTCGCAGGTACGGCGCTGGTTCATTACCAGTGCGGTCACCTAGATTATCTCCTTCCTTGTTGCTACTGCCTAGACTTCCGTATACCTTCACAGAGGTTTTTTACTGTGTGGCTGTTTGTTGCTCCACTCACTACCGTGAGAACCTATGCACCTCTTTTTGTTTATTGCATTTTTATTTTGCACACCACACTTCTGTCTCTGGGGCAAGACGTTCTTCAGCTCCGCAGAACTTGGACACCCTGCTTCTCGCGACCACCACGCACCCCTGGGGATGCCCGCCCCGCTATTTGAGAAGCACGGATTCACGGCAATGGGTCATCAGAAAGAACAACTGACATCCTCCCACGATGTAAAATAGCAACACGACTGCTTTACACGCTCTAGTCATGACACGTCCATGCGCGAGCGAGACACCGTCTTTGGAATACCAGCCTTCCTGCAGGTTTGCAGAAAATACACATGGAGGTGTTGCGAGCCTCCCCGTGTTGCCGCTGAATAATTCAGGCGACATCCTCACCCCGGGGAGGCTGGTGGGAGCCAATAGTGTGCGGCGGATTTGAGGCTTGATATGCCACGCGTGTTCAGCCGGTGCAGGCAATCAGAATCCTGTATCTCGGGGCAGGTCTCGCAACACTTGTCAAAGGACACTCAAGAGGTGACCTTGTTGCTGTGGTGTAATACAGTACCTCCCCGCCCTGAGACCACCGCGAATGGCAAAAAAGGCTCAAATCATCGGGAGCAAAATGATCAAGTTCATTTCCATTCATTGTGTGATTAATTCCTTTGATTATCATCCCAGGCCCGTTGCCTAGTGCCTGTTTAGACAGAAAACCAGCACCTCTGCTGGTTGTACCCAAGGTGTGCACTACATTTTGTGTCAACAAAGATGACGCAATCAATTATAATGACCGTCCCTAATACACAGACATATTCCAAGTGTTTCTTTCTGGTTTGTTTTGTTTTTTCATGTCATTACCTTTGTATTGATTTGTCCAGTTTAACCCCCCCCCACCACCCCACTCCCAGACTCTTGGGCTCCAGCAATCAATAATGAAAGTGGGGTTGCATCCAAAGGTCCAGAAAATGAAGTCGACAGAGCTCACCCTTACAATTACACCGAGCACTGAGCCTAGCACCTCCATATAGTGAACTTTCTTATATTATATAAAAAAAATAGATGCTGTAGATACAAGCTTTTCTTAGGAGTTACGTTCCAGGACCACAAATTAGGGAAAAACTGCTAGTAATTGTTACGCTCATAAAAATGTCTATTTTTGACACACGTGTCATGGTGATGGCTTCTGTAACCATGTAAAAATGGTGGGCTTTCTTAACAGTAGTACAGTACACGCATGCTGTACATTAAACGTATAATCACGTATTTATAAATTATTGAGTACATATTTGAGCATAATTATTGCAAAGCATGGCAAACCTGTCCGTTATGACAGTGCAACCTCCCACAGAGTCTTCCGTTCTTTAATCACTTTATTCTGACCTGAACGCATCAACAGCAGTGCAATTCCAACACCATGTATGCACCTCCGCCTCAAAACACGTCTGTAGTTTGTTCAGCCTCGGAATGCGGCTTCCTCGGTGTCGTTACCGTGAGATGCATTCAGGAACGACACGCTTTTTATTATGCGTGCATGTGTGGTCTGAATGAACAAGCAAATAAAAAAAATAGTGGATATTCGTGTCACTCACTTTGTAATGCTTAACGTGGAAGTCCAATTTGCTGCATTTAAGTATGCTTGAAAATTCCGGAAAATGTGAATTCAAACTTAAGTTACGTTGTGTGTTTTGAACGCAATCTCTCATTGCTCATCATAGCAAGGTTAAAGTGTCCCTCAAATGTTATCAAGATTAATTATATGTAATAATAATTAAAGCAACTAGTGTTAGGTAAATAGATTTGCAGTCATGTGTGCTATCTTCTATCTTGATTTAGTTTTCAGTTCATTTGGAGCTGTTAACAGATATCAATTAGTTTTAATCAAATACAGTAAGAATGCTTATGTCAGACATAGTTGCAAATGGTGATTAATCCTGATTCATGGGAAAATGGTGATTAATCTGATTAAAATTATTAATCATTTGACATTCCTAATTATTACTTATTTACTTGTGGTAAATGAGATGTATTTTCTGCTGAAAAATAGGCATATTTTTGGATTTTATCAAACCTGTGCCGCTTATAATCATTAGGGTCGCGGGTATGCTGGAGCCTATTCCAGCTGACTTCGGGCAGGACATTTGCAAATCTGCAAATTTGCAGAGTCATGAATGCTGAATCACAACTGTGCAGGGATCTACAGTGAACAACAAACAAAACAACCGAGTACAGAGCCCTGTGGGATACCACAAACAATTGCCACTTACAGTATCAATAGCACATACTATACATACACACCTTTCAGGAAGTGCCTTTTTGGAATTTCATGTGTCGCGTGTGTTTGTTGATGTACATTTGACCCCCACAGCCCCCCCACTAGTGTTTGTGTTTGTGTGACAGATGGCCTCATCCTAATGAAGCAAACTCAAGATGCCTCTAGGCGAGATCCCACGAGGTTATATTGAAAGCATTATCGTTCCATTTGAATTGGCTGCCATGACTGCACATTCATTCCATTTTTTACATTTTATAGCAAGCAAGGCTGCATTCTTAACCTCAGGTAAGCAATATTTATAACATGTAAGAAAATAATTTTTGCATTGTAAAGAGGCTGCATGAATAAACACTAACGTGGGGAAGTAGGAGGTGGGGGGGAAACCTCCCCGCCAACTAGTTCTGGGCTCATGGTTGTTGTTTTTAGCCATGGCGTGTTGGCCCCTGATGCAGTAATGAAAGCCATCTGCAATCTATTGAGAGCAATGCGTAAAATAAACAACCCGAGCAGCAGCAGCAACATCCAGCATCTTCACCCCTCGCTTGTCTGGGTCTTCACTCGTAATCTGTTTGTACATCCATCGGCGACCACGCGGCCGCCACGGATACAGGAAGTGAGCTTGGAACGGCGCCCTTTTTGGGCACGTTCGTCATTCAGACGACATTATGGCATTTCGTTGTGAGAAGTTTACCCATCAAAGGTATAGGAGGAAGGCATCCATTTTCTCTGTCTTGCTGATTTCACTGGGAGTGTGGCGTCCACTAGAGAGCAGTGTTGACAGTTTTCTACAGCACCAACAAATGTCTCTTCTTTTCTCTTTCAGGGCCAAAGTATTTCGGGGAAAGAAGGTTTTGGGGGAGTATGACGTCAAAGTGGAGCAGGTATTAAATTGGTTTTATAATACATATAATTTATTTCTTTGTAAAAAATGTAAGGCTCAACACTTCAGGGAATTTTGCATTTGCTTTTTTTCTTTAAAATCAAAGGAAATGTCGAAAAATGGCACACAAAATTGCATATTTCTCAGCCCTCTATATGAGATTTTTGTTTTACTACTAACACTAATACTAGGGGTGTCACTAGATCACCAACTTATAAGAACAATTTTTAGACCAAATAAACCACTGTAATGATAGTATACTGTATAATAATAATTAAGGATGTTCGAAAATATTGGCGCACAAATATAATTTAAAAAAAAAAAGTAATTTAAAATACCAATCCTCTGTATTTTGAAGCCCGGATAAGATCGGCTTCCGCCACAAGGTCGGGCCGATCCAGTTGCCGTAACTTTGAGTCAGTGGTTGCTGATTCAAGGAGGGGGAGCTCATTTTTTTGCTACATAATGAATATCTATATTTATTCATATGTAATTTCTACCCTGCGTTTCTAGTCATATTTAACAAAGAAACAGTCGCTGGGGATTGGTAAATCCTCCGGATCAGTTTTGAACAACAGAATGAAAAGTTATGCAAATGCTCGAGAGGGCCTTCATACTTCAAGATCGCTGATTCACTCATTTTACTGTCAATCAAAAATGAGTCCGCCTCAGACAGATAATACAGTCATCCTGCAGAAGCCGAGCGTTCGGACCGGCCCGCTGCCCCCCACAGACAAAGCCCAGCATTTATGCAACGACCGTCCAGTTTCATTCGGCGGATCGACCCACTCTAGGCTTCCCCATCAAAGTCAATAGACGCTCAGCAGGTGACACTGTGGGGATGATTGATCAGGAAGTCATGTCAGTACACCACGCCGCAGACATGTCGCCCGGTTACCGCGGTGAAGTTAGTTTTACGTTGGATGCTGGATATTCAGATGCGTAGTTAGATTTCCCTCACCGAGCCGGGACTCGTCTGTCACGGTGTCGAGAGCTTGCACTGCGAGCGCTGCTCTAAGCGCTGTCCATAAATTACTACATTGAAGAGAGTTTGTCCAAAAAAAGTGCCGTATTCCCAGTCACAGCACAAATGTCAAATGATTAGTCCTACCCTTAGAGGGACAAAACACGCTCGCATTAAACATGCCCAAACTGGGGGATTTTCAATGGGTTTTTAAAAAAAATAAAATTTATATCCCTTTGCATAAAATTTACAATAGTTATTGTAGATATTGGAGATTTGCATCCTTACTGATTATTGTTTTTTTTATGTGATTTAATAATGAGTTAACTATGGATAAAATGGTAGCAATTGTTACAAATTATTTTAATCGATTGGCAAACCCTACCTACAATTCATAATACCTACATGTTTTCACCAGGTTATGTGGTATTTTTTCTATACATTATTATTATGATTTATATGGTTTGAGGTTCAACGTAGAATGTGGCAAATTATTCCAATGCTTTGTGTCTTCTCTCCATCTTCCTGCCAGGCTGAATTCTCGGACGTCAACCTCATCTCACATTCAAACGGAACTTGCAGCGTGGACATGCAGGTCACCAAGGGCGGGGCCAAAGCGGTCAGGTTAGTACTACAAAGCATGGCGACAAGCAGCATTTGTCCGATTAGACAAACCACTGCAGTATGCTGCACGCAACCTCTTCATGGAGACAGGTAGCCAACCATGGACGTCATTCAATACTCAACAGAGTGTATGAATGGAAAAGAAGCACGTCCTCAAATCCCACTGCACTTCAGCACCAGTATGATAAGCAACGTTACACTGGACTGTAATTTATGTTTTATCGCTGCTTGGTATGCGACACACATTCAATAGTTGGAAGAGCTAGAAAGCAGGCACGGGATGCTTTACTGGAATGGATGATTATTTCCAGGCCTGCACACATCAGTGCCAGTCAAATTGAATGATTCTCCTAACGGATATGAGTCCATTCGTCACTAAAGACGACAGCCGGGGGGATGGGGGGATGTACTGTACAGTATATTATTAGATCAACTGGTGGGCGTGGTCACACGGTCACAATAGAGTTGTTGTTGCAAGGTTGGTGAACGTCCTCCATAACAACAGGTCCTTGTGGAGGGGAGAGATGCTAGGTCAAATACAGAAGCAGACGACAGGAGATGGCGCTAACACGTCCAACCTGCTGGGGGCGAACTGTCGGGGGGGGCCATGAGCGGCAGGGGGCTCTCAGTGTAAGCGCATACCATACCGAGCATGCCATTTGACTGAAGTGTGCTTTACTGCTCTCCGTGTTGTTGCATTTTGCTGATCTCCGTTTCGAGTTCAGTCTGTACAGTACAGATAAATACGTAGATATGAACAGTTTTTCAATATTTTCCATTTCAAAGACAGTTGAGGATACTTTTCTGTCCGCCAGTGGAGGCACGGCATGGCAAAAATAAGTGAGAACCACCAGTGTAAGGGTTGCTGGGTCTCTCCAAGGTAGAGGTCATTGCACTCCTCAGTGTGTTGAACTGCATAAACAACATTGATGAGTTTGCTTCTCGGGATTTTGACTTTGTTGTGAATATAGTATGTCTGAGAGCGTCGGTGGGTTTGACAAGCACTGGTAAAAAGAGAGACTCCATACCTAAAATTGAAAAAACCGAGAACGGTTTTTGGGGTAAAGATGAAGCATCATCAACAAACAGTCCAGCTGCTTCGATTCAACCTTTGCAGATAGTCATCTAAATAATTAACTCCACTTTTGCTTGTTCGTGAGCTTTCAAATGTCATCGCAGTAGTAGTGTGAGTGATGATAAACATAGATCCAGATATGGGACTTATTTTGAAAGGGCTTTCTTTAATTCCAGCAATAACTATAAAACACCACTCCAGGCGATCACGTCGTTCTGCAAACAACTTACGTGTCTGTCAGGCGTCTTCAAAGAGTGACTATTTTAGTCTTCTTTTGTGTAATTATAAACAGACCTAACCATATTTGTCAACATTCGGGAATTTTGCCAGAAAATGAGGCAGATTGTTGTCTTTACATTACAATTTGAAAAAACCGCCTGAATACTGGAACAATACATTAAACCATTAAAACAGGAGGCGTTGATAGGTGTGGATTTAGCTTACATTTACACTACACATTTACGCTATGAAACTTCTAACTACAGTTTAGTAGGGACCCGGAACTAATCAATTCACTTGACATCATTGACTTTTTGCATAATTGCATTAAAAATTGCAACAATGTGGAAGTCAGCCAACATCCCGGAGCATACTGTGTTTATATTTTACGCCAGATTGCTTCTCCTGGTTGCTTTTTGGCTGAAAATGTGCTAATCTCCTTACTTGCCTGCTTGCCAAAGCTCATAACAACGCGTGGAGGCAAATTACAATGACCTTGAGTGTGATTAAAATGTAGGTCTGGTCTTTCGTTCTACTGAGTAATGAAGAGATTACCGTGCCAGTAATTGCTGCGTGCTCGCTGCTCCAGCTCTTTAGCTTCCTGGGATTGTGTGATTAGTATTGCCAGTGCCGCCGCCGCTGCTGGTGGTGCTGGTGGTCGCGTTGAGCAAGACTTTTCTCTTGTTAGGTGCCCTTATTTTTAATCTTTCTGCTATATTTGTGCGTCTCCTCCCTCGTTTTTTTCTCACGTGCCTTCTTTTCCTGCACACGTGTAGAGATGACCAGACAAAGAAAAAGGTCCCCAAGAGTCTGCCACTGAGCTTCACTGTCATCTTTACTGGTTGAAATCCATTGATATTTTCATGAATATTCTATCCGCGTCATCCACCAGGTCCTTCAGGCCAGACTTTGTGTTGGTGCGCCAACACGCCTTCAGCATGGCCCAGAACGAAGACTTTAGGAACTTAATCATCGGCCTGCAGTATGCCGGCATCCCCTCTGTCAACTCGCTGGACTCCATCTACAATCTCTGCGACAAACCTTGGGCTGTAAGTAGTCAGAATGACTTTTAATGGCCAAGTATGCTTATGCTTACACAAACTAGGAGTTGGACCCCGGTTGAATTAGCTCTGACTGCAGATATTCATTCAATCATTCATTTCTATGCCGCTTATCCTGATTAGTGTCGCAGGGATGCTGGAGCCTACCCCAGCTGACTTGGGGCGGGAGGCGGGGTACACCCTGGACTGGTCGCCAGCCAATCCCAGGACTGTAGACATATATATATAAATATTCAATATTATATAAAGTAATATTAAAATGTGCAAAATGGATGATCATTTTCTGCGCATTCTAAAGATATAAAAACAGCTAAAAAAAGAGACAGCTTATTAATGCACGTAATGGGACACACAAAGATCGTTATTTAAAACACCTCCAAAACCAACGATTTAAGGCTTTATATGCATGTCGTAACCATGTAGTTGCACATTCAGCATAAAATGTGATATATACATATTTTGGTCATTTTAAGCATTACCGGAGCTTTCTTTGATTTCAGCATTGATTTCACATAGCAACAAAGAAACAAATGCTACACCTAGCATTCCTCCATGAAACCTTTCCCGACTCAAAAACCCAAACATGGCAACGTTGGCGACAGCTCAAATATTTAGGGGTCTAATTTCGTAGACCAGGGGCAGGTGAGGCGCACCTTCGCCTCGCCTCGCCTTGCCTGCGCATCGCCAATGGATTCTTAGCTGCTGCTTTTTCAGAGAAAAGAGACAGGTCTCATAAGGATTGTGGAAAATAAAATAAAAAAGAGCAGTTTTTTTTTAAACAAGGCTGAACATAAAACAAAAAAAAGTAAAATATTTATATATTTATATAATATAATATAATATATATATATAATATTTATAATATTTATATTTTATACTATTATATATTTTCTATACTATTTAAAAGTAATACAAACTTTTTTAAAATCATGAAAAATGGTTCATTTTCATTTCAACAGAAGTGCACTATAAATGATAAAAAAACTGTGCTTCATTGTGTCTTCTGTGGTTCTCCTCTTTATCTGCAGTTTTCGCAGCTGATCAACAATCAAAAGAGGCTGGGTGCAGACAAATTCCCTGTCATTGATCAGACTTTCTACCCCAACTATAAGGACATGGTGAGATGTTTTGTTTTTTTTATGACCATGACGAAAATGTTTAATCTCCGTTGTTGTCCACTTTTCCTGTATCATGGAAGCACAGACAAAAAGTAGCAAAAAAAAATACTAATATACTCTATGTTGTAACCTTTGAGGACTACAGGGAACAGGACCAATGAGGTAGCTGCACACACGATTCCATTCATCATTTTATATATAATCTTTTTTGGTACATGGAAATACAAAACAAAACAACTATATGTAGACAAAAAGCAACATAAATACAAATACCACAAGTCTTTCAGTATAAAACATACACTGTTGGATAATAATTCACTAACACCATACATTGATCGAAATCATTTTTGTTATTGTTAATTTATAATACATACTGTATCAAAACAAATCATGCAACAATTACAGGTCATCTTTGAATGCGTTATAGCTAAGTCATAATGCACTTTTTCTTTTCATTGTCAGCAAGTTTATATTTATTAGCTTCAGGTGCAGGGAATACTGTTTTTTTTTTTTTTTACTCTGACATCGAAGTGAATCTGCTCGTAGAATTTAAATAGCAATCAAATATGCCCTCTATGCTACAAACTGAAACCTGGTTAGCTTTTAAAATGTTAATGCTCAGTAAAGAACAGTAATTACAATGTCAGGAACTATTGTCATGTACAGTACAGGCCACTTGTTTGCACAGCCCTTCCCGTTCAGCGTGTTTTCATGACTATTTCCATTGGATATTCTCACCGCAGACATCACAACTATGAATGCACATATGTGGAATTATGTACGTGTATGTGTGAAAAGTGAGAAAGAACTCTCAATATGTGGTATATTTTACATTCCTCACCCTTTGATTTACTGATAGCGCAACACAAAGGAACCTTTAGTTCATGAACAATGGCTTAGGAGGAACCAGATTTGGGAGCTTTCATTTTATAATCTTTTGTCTTTATAGTGGTTATGTTCTTATTGTGTTTTATTGTTTTATTTTACTGGTTATAAAGTGTCATTGTTGTTGCTTTGTTTGTTTTTTCTCTTCTTTCACCTGCCAGGGACTACAGATGTCAAGTAGCCTTTGGCTCATTCTGGCATATTTACACGGAAGTGTCCATCAATATGCATGGTCCCTTTTAATTAAATAAAAAAAAGTGAATGACAAGATGTGTCCAAACTTCCGGCGCTCATACTGTATATGACTCATATTTGAGTCCTAGGGGTGTATTTATATACAGGTTGTTTGCGTGGGGCAGTTCCATTGTAAGAGTACGTACTGGTGGTGTGCATTTGCATCGTGCAATGGTCTGCAATGCAAGAGCTGTCATTTCAGGGAAAAGTGGGCATGACTTTTCAAGCAGTTGGAATGTGTTTAGTGGTAGCCCGATGCAAATGACGGCAGGAGGAGTCATTCTGAGGTAAATCGTTTTGCAGGTGAAGGTTCTGCGGATGGTTAAGAGTGACCTCTAAGAGTTTTAGGATTGATGAGGTGACACAGCCTCTAACCAATCAGAGTACAGCAGAATGACTGTAACTTTATTTCTGCGTTTTGAAGCAAGCCAGTGCAGTGAAGTGATAAAAGTAGATTTGTTATGTTCCAAAACCATTTGCAAATAGCGAAAATCCGTGAGTAATCGAGACACCCATAAAAATGTCTACCCAAACCCTCCCGCTAGCTTGACGCTGACGTTCTCCTCCGATTTCGGATCAACATTAGCACTAAAAGGGACTTTTGTAGTTATTAGATGATTAGATTCAGCTCCACTAATGAATAATAATGTAAGATGATTGACTGGCGACCGGTCCAGGGTGTACCCCGCCTCACCCCCAAAGTCAGCTGGGATAGGCTCCAGCATACCTAAGCGGTATAGAAAATGGATGGATGGATGATTCATGAACAGATGGTATATACTGTATAAGTTTCCCTTTTGGGTTTCACAGCAGCTATGGTGTGTGGAAGGACCGCCTAACAAAATGCAAAGAATCTTACCAGTGAAGCATAAAGACATAAACCTATTGAAGGCAAATGGTGGCCATTTGTGACGTAGGTACATGTATGCTGTACGTTTTAGCTGCATTATCTCAAATGTATAAATTATTACTTAGGTTGAATCGAATGTGTTTTCTGCAGTAAAAAAAAGTAAAAAAAAAAAAAAGGAATAATGTAATTAAAAGGTAAATGTATAGTTAGATTTTAATATTTAATTAATATTTCTTTAACCAACAATCTGTAAATTTGCAGCGCTGTAAATGCTGAACGGTTGATTGTCGGGGAGTCACTGTGCAAGTGAAATGGGATCTGTTTTGCTAGTTCTGGTCGGCAGTCGTGCAGCAGCATTCTGGACTAGATGACGGATTGACAGAAGCATGAAGAGTAATGATGCTTGATTTTCCTACAACAGGAAATTCCATTTTTGTCTCTGAAATTTGTACGTGGGGCGCTGAAGGCCAATCTTCCCACTTAAAAAAACATCTCAAATCCGTAGCTCTTCCAGATATGAAATCAGCCCAAAATGCAATGAAATCTGCTGCTAATGTTACGCTAAGAATCCAAATTGGAACTACACAAAGCCAAAGCAGGATTTCCCTCTAACTGGAGGCATCCCAAGAAATGAGAAGGAGGGAATAGTGAGCAGGTTCAGGGGTCAGACATGTCCAGGAAGTCTTTCTCGGGGGCGTGGCCTCCCCTGTACCAGCCGCAGGTTGTGTCGGAGCGGCGAATGCACGCGTACTGCCGAGCCTGCTCGCCGTTAAGGCTGTTATCCAGCAGCCAGTCCGTCCACAAGCATTCGTTCTCTCCCGTAGAAGCACACGGCACCGTGTAGCACACGTTAATCTGTGGAGAGGACAGATTTACTCAATCACCAAATGGCTCAAACGTGAAAGTGACATTTTAAATAGTAGTATGTAGAGCCTCGCTATGAGCAACAAACATGAGAAAAATCATCTTCCTTGACTTTTAAAGCGAAAAAAGGTACAGAAATGGTCGCTTTTGATGTTTTTAATGCAGGCTTCACTACACATCCTAAAATAAGAACCGGGGTAGTAGAAATAGGAGTCAAACAGTAATCTACCAGACTTCTTGATGCCGACTTCCTCGCTATTTCTGATCACTTGCTTTGTCACGGAAAGAAAAAAAAAATCCCTGCAATTGTGGCTGAAAGATGACACCCCTAAAGTTCTCGTAGCAAAGCAAGTTTGTTGGAGAGAGAGACTTTTTAGTTGTCATTTCCTGCGCCAACATGTCTTTAGCAGGACAGATTTGAATATTTATGACGGAGGAATGAAAAATCCTGACTCACTCTGCACTCGCAGCCCATCTGGTATCTGTAGTTGAGATTCTTCCTCTGTGAGAGTGATAAATTGTCCCAGGACTCCACCAGGTCACACTGGCCAATGGAGAGCCTCCCGTCGCTCCACATGCTTCCTGTTTAGTTGCACGGCGACACAGTAATGCAGAGATCTGACTGTAGTTTTTCCCCAAACAAAATGTATTTTGTGGTCAGTACCTGAGAGAAGATACCCTGCTTTGTTGTTGGAGTCAAGTTTAACACCACACAGCGAAGAGAAGACTGGAGTGTACACATACTGGATATCCTTGGCCTTGTCAAACCCTTTAAACATCTGCAAGCAGGGAGGGGAGGTCATGGTTGTTGCACAGCAGGTATAATATACTTGTTAATGAAGTTGTTCATCAATTACGAGTGGGACTACAACCCCTTATGGGTCACCGGTGTCCACACTTCTTCCACGTGGGGCCACAAAGAGAAAAATGAAAGGACGCAAGAGCATCGATGATGTTTTTATACGCCAACACACATACATATGCTAGGAAGTTATATATATTTAGAAAAAACTGCATTTCAGCTTTGTGACGTAGGTGAAAAATCTATTAGTCTTGGTATTATTCTTAGTTTCAATGTTGGTCTTTGCTTCCCTCCCCTTTTTTTCTTGTGTTGTACTATTTCAACTTTCTTCTTAAATAGCCTTTGTCAATTTTCCTCTCATAATATTATAAATCTTTGTCTATATTTGGACTTTAGTTCCATAATAGTAAATGGTAAACAGTAATAGTAAATAACTTTAATTTCTTTAACTTAACTCAGCATATTACAAGCTAAAAAAAAAAAAACTTCAATATTTCAACTTTATGCTAATACTAAAATGACATTATTTGTTTATTCACATAAAATTGCAACTTTTTTCAGTCTTTTTTGAGTACAATACTTTATACTTACTGTACTTTATTGTCATAAAATTACAGATAAAATTACTTTTTTTTTTTTTTTACATTTTTCCACCCATTTAAACGCTCTTCTTAAATAATCTTTGTAAATCTTTGTCTTTTATTATTATGGCTTTATTCCCATAATATTTGGAACTTATTTCCACAATACATTATACTTTTTTCCAACCTAATTTTTATTCTCTTCTTATTCAATTTTTTCCTTTTTTTTCTTTTTAAATAATGTTCCGACAACGGGCTGCAGGCCAAAAAAAAAACAGCTGAGATAAGCAGGTGGCCCCCGAACCGCACTTTGAACACACCTGCCTTAGCTGCACCTGAATTTTAGATTTTTCGACCGGTTTTATGAGAACAGTTGGGCAATATGTAGAAAAGAACGGACATTAGGTTGGTAATGTAATGGTAATCGTATTGTTAAATCCCCTGCATGTTTGGTAAATATGTAATTTGTACTCCAATCGCATTTTCATGTTTTTTTTTCTAGTCAGTAGCAGCATATGTGTGTAATGCACTCTTCTTCTACCGCCGCTCCAACGTGACGCGTACATCTCACTGGTGCCCCCTGTGGGCGGAGGAGTTGCGATAACGAGCACTTCTCTAATGACACTGAATGGTTTGAGTTTTTGGGTGATGTTTGACGAGCCAAATGAAAGGCTGTGGGCCGCCTATTGAAGACCATCATATTGGACTCGATATATTGTCAGTGTGAGCCCGTAACATCAAATGTTAAAAAAAAAAAAGATTGGAAACCCTGACACTCAGCTGTGTTATGGCGTACGCCACTTGGGCGACTAATCTATAAGTGCCCATCAGGCTGAAATTGTTTAATGTTTTATGCACTGTGGCAACAGCAACATCTCACCTTGATCATTTTGATTTCATACTGGATCATCTTCATGTAGGGGGAAGAACTGTTGCTAGGCGACACAATCTTCTCTCCGGCAATCTTTGCCCTGATCACTGTCAGGAAAAAGGTGACTGGATTTAGAAAAGGATGTAGGAACAGAAAATGTACATGCCACACAGAGAGTATAAAGTGTCGCATGGCTACCCCTCATTGTGTAATAATGCCGCAATTTTTAAAGATTAAAAATAAGGCAAGGAGACAGAAGCGATGAGAAAATATACCAATCCCTCAGTTGCGGGACTAATAAAGGCATATCTTAATCTTAAAACAGATGGCCCATAAAGAGTCACTCCAGTATACGTCTAGTACGTTTGCATACAGTATAATAATAATAATAATAATGCACATTGAACTCATCCAGGCTGCACGGTGGATGAGTGGTTAGCACATTGGCCACACAGTCAGGAGATCTGGAAGACCTGGGTTCAAATCTCCGTTGGGCATCTCTTTGTGGAGTTTACATGTTCTCCCCGTGCGTGTGTGGGTTTTCTCCGGGTACTCCGGTTTCCTCCCACATTCCAAAAACATGCATGTTAGCTTCATTGGCGACTCTAAAATTGTCCATTAGAGTGTGAATGTTTGTTTGTCTATATGTGCCCTGCGATTGACTGGCGACCAGTCCAGGGTGTACCCCGCCTCTCGCCTAAAGCCAGCTGGGATAGGCTCCAGCATCCCCGTGACCCTAATGAGGATAAGCGGTACAGAAAATGAATGAATGAATGAATTAAACTCAACCAGACATTAAACGGAAATGACTGAAGCAGTGAAAGTCTTGGTTTGCATGAAGCATTCATGGTAACAGCATCTGTGCAGCCTAAAAATGTAAACTTTTCCAAATAAGTCTCAGAGTAGAAGTTTAGACCTTTTTACCAGTTTGTGAACGCCAACTGCAGGTGGGAAAATGAGGTTCCATAAGGCAAACACGGGAATCACAAGACTAGAGCAGGGGTCGGCAACCTTTACCATCAAAACAGCCATTTTGCCTCCTCTTCCAGTAAGAAAAAATAGACTGGCGCCCCCCCAAAATTACACAGCTTAAAAACTTTTAAGTGTTTTTTTTAATGTTAGCTGTTTCCATCAACAGAATTGAAACAATAGAAATGCAGAGTGCTTGTGTAGGCCTACTTTGGAGTAATTTAAACACTGAACTATGTCGGCCTTTTTGAGTCGTTCCTGTATTTGTGGAAAAATGTAAAGAAAACGTAGCCGACTCCGACTTAATGGTGGTTACTGGAAGGGATAGTTATTTGTAGTACTGTAAGTCTGACACAAATAATCATTGCAAAATAACAGCTTAATGGCCCCCCATCTTTTTGCCTTCTGTATTATATCACTCAAGTCCTAAAATAGCCTATTGGCAAATTATCCGGCCCACTTGAATCCCTTTGTGAGTTCAATCATGGCTCCACGCCATCTGTTAATGGAAAGTAATGCAGCGCTGTGTGCACGTATCCAATGGTTGGCAGTCGGAGCTTTGGCTGCGCTCAAACGTGGAGGAGGAATAAAGATTCTGCAACCAATTAGCCAAAAATAGTACAGTGGTACTTTTCCGTCACTATGGGGGAGTGGATTCATTCGGAGGAGGCTGCACGTAAAGATGAACTTGGATAACCTTCAAGCTAATTATGTTTTGCAGAATTATTGGCACTTTACAGGAGAACTTTCACAGCATCGGCGTTAGAAATGTGTTTTTAAGGGTGCAAATTTGTTGGTTTCGGAGCAACATTTGCCCTAAAAGTGACAATGATGTTCGATTCAGCTCCAGGTTCATTCTCACGTCTCAGCAATATGTTCCACGCCATTATTAAAACCAGTTAAAGTATAAAATGTATCGCCACTCACCTCTAAAGTTTCATTGCAACCAAGATGCATTCAAGAACCGTCAAACAAAGTGTGAAATGGCAATGTTTGACGAAAAAACGTCACCAGGTAAGGATAAAGACATGTCAGAAGTATGTCTACAAGAAATGGGGATCATGAATTAATCGTCGTTGATCTTTAATATCATCAGTCGTCTTGTCTCGTCTAGTGTTGTCTTGAAAAGTGTGGAGCTATAATAGAGCCAAAAGTTCTGTAATATGGTTTTGACAAAATACATCAGTGTAATCCTAATGGTTAAAGATAATTAAGGTTTGAGATAGTTATGATAAGCATCCACCACAGTTTGTTAGCATTCACCGAGTTTTCAACCATGTAACGTCCTTATTCTACACACCATGCACACCTTTAGAGCGAAACGCTATGTAGCCTGCGTCATTGTTAATATTACATTTCGGAGTTCCTATGTTCCCTGAAGGCAGGAGAATAAATGAAGGCTCCTAGCCTCTTTGTGGTCTGGCATGGTTTCACGCCACTCTCAGGTACTGGCTCGCCCCCCCGGCGCAAAATCAAGGCCAATTGATTTTGAAAGTGCAAAGCAAAATTTAATCTGGGGAAAAAAAAGACAATCTCAAAAATCGAAATACAGTAATCCCTCGTTTTTCACGGTTAATTGCTTTTTGTGCACCAATTTTTATTTTGAATACAACGATGTATTATTCGAGATTCATCATCAAAACCGGAATTTTCAGATTCTTCAAGTACAAAGCCTTCGGCCCGGACATACTGTAGCTCCATACACGGAGGGCATAACTGATCCAGGCCCCACTAGCCAGCCTAAGCGGGCAGCCACTGAGACGAAAAAAGCAGGATCTAACCAGGCAGTTGCTACTACATGGTAGCGGAGACCCCCCCCGCTGCTCTGTGTATGTTGGCCAAGCATCCCAACTTGGTTATGCCGGCGGTTTTCTCAGCAATAACATACAAATTAAAGTGTGCCTGAGCCTGCTTGCACATAACCCACAGGGGGAAATCGCAAAGCTAAACCATGAGAACTGATGTAGTAAAAAACACCCCTCGCCCCGTTGAATCGGCGCCCTTGTCATCCTCACAAAGCTGGACTGTCAGTGGTCTTTCACACTGATATTGTTAGTATGCAGACCATTGGGCCCAGTCTATAGACATGGAAATGAGGTGGGAAGGAGGAAGGAAAGGGAGGGTAGCGAGAGATGGAGTAAGCTGCCTTGGCCTCTGTCCAGTACACACACACACACACACGCACACGCACACACACACCACTCCATACCAAGCCCAAACAGACTCTGACATGGCTGAGGAATCTTTCAAGGTTTGTACAGATGGGATATCAGTCAGATGTACAGCCTTATTCAAAAAGTCTCTTACAACACAGTCAGGTCAACGACGGGCCACCAAGGCTTGCATAACAAGCACAAAATCGATGGGCCCCAGCTAAATTGTAATGAAAATGGACTTTCTTGGATGCACATTGAAAGGCCATAAATCAAACCCTGAACGTAACAGCGCCAATTGGATGCCATTTGTGTGTTTCCTTTGCGTCCAGACACACTGGAGTTGAAATTATTCATGCACTGATATTTTTTACCGTTGTTTTTAATGGGATGGGAGACCACGGGGGAATGTTCTGGACTCCTGCATCCATGCCAGTTATATTGAGCGGAACAATGAAATATTACAGGATGTAGCACAATGTTCCATAGCCTCCTCTAGACAGCAAACTTGCTGGGAATTAATCAAATGGCCTCTATTTTGTCTAGAACATTTTGCCTCACATTTTCTTCAAGCCATGATTAATCAACACTTAATTCCTTCTAGAACGATTAATTTAATCAACCGTAAGACCATCTCGTTCGGTGTTGGCCTCTTAAATTGCCACAATTCCCTCGCTACACAATCCAGATTAAAGCTACTCAAAACCCCTGAAGGATAATGCAACTGGACTGTTGAAACTAGCGTTTTCGTAGCCAAACAAACGTTTGCCTCTCAGCGCACAACTGTGGCGCGTTTAAGAATCGCTCAACCACGTTTGAAATCTCAATGCTTGACAACAAAAACATTACAAAGCATGAAGGCATAAACACGTCAAATTGTGGGCGATGCATGTGTGCTGTACATTTTAACTGTACTATCACGTACAGACCTGATCGAAATCTTACGACCAGTTGCTAGGATTTTACTTTTTGCACATTTGACTTCAGGGAGAAAAACATCACTCTTTTTGAGCATCCTGCACGTTCCCCTGATTTAAATCCCATAGAGAACATTTGGGGATGGATGGCAAGGGAAGTTTATGAAAATGGTCATGTGAAATGAAATGTTCCCACTAGCTTCCTGGAAACACTCGCATCAAGCATTAACAAGAACTGTGGAGCTACTTATTACTGAGTCCTACTGAGAATTTTTTTTTCTGGTCTGGACATTTTTTTTGTCATTTTTTGAGCGATGGTCCTAAACTTTAGATCAGCTAATAAACAGCCTATATCAGTTGAATTGTTGCCTTCAATAAATTACTTTTGCAAAGTGCTATTTGTTACGCCCCCCCCTTCTTGCTTTTGCATATTGTAGATCTACTTAAATCCTCATTAAGATCCAAATGCGCAAAAGATAAATTCCAGCAATTTTTTAAATATTTTGATCAGGTCTGTATTTATGAATGCTCACTGACTTATGGTGAATGAGATGCATTTTCTGTGGAAAAATTGCCTACTTTTGGGGGGTTTAAAAAAATATATCGTGTGTGGATTTCAGGGCCTTGGATACTGAATCGCAAATGTGCACGGATATATGCTGCATCCATCCCATAATTTACTGTTAAATACAGACCCAATCAAACTCTTAAGACCAGTCCAAAAGAGTGGTGTTATTCTCCATGAAGAGGTCCTTTGCATTGTAAGCTGCAGCGTTGTCCTGTTGAAAAGCCCAGCTGTTACCACACAGACGAGGGTGCTCAGCCTTGAGGGATACCCGCTGCAACATCTGCACGTAACCAGTCTCCGTCTGACGACCCTGCTCCACCTGAAGCTCCAGGGTTCCACTGAATAAAAGAGCACCCCAGATCGTGATGGACCCCTCCACTGTGCCGGGTAGAAAACATCCCAGGTGGGATCTCCTTGTCAAGCCAGTAATGTTGGAAGCCATCTGGACCGTCAAGGTTACATTTTTTCCTCATCAGAGAATAAAACTTTCTTCCACCTTTCAATGTCCCATGTATGATTCCCCCTGGCAAAGTGTAAACGGCGGCTGGTTACGTGCAGATGTTGCAGCGGGCATCCCTGACTGAGGGCACTCGTCTGTGTGGTAACAGCCGGGTTTTTCAACAGGACACTGCTGAAGTTCACAATGACGAAGGACTTCTTCAGGGAGAAAAACATCACTCTTTTGGACCATCCTGCATGTTCCCCTGATTTAAATAGGGCTTAAGATTGGTGTGGTTTGGTTTAATTTGTTTGGAACATGCATACATTAAGCAGAGCTTATTTAATCCTACCCCCTTCTCACATGATTTGCTATTACATACTCATATACATACATGCATACACACAGACATTCATATGTATTCATACATACGTACACACATATATATTACATACATGCATATATAATATTTTTCTTTTAAAAACAATGTTTTTCCTTTTTTTCCCTCCTCTTTCCTTCCCTTTTCCCTTGTTGATTTCCGGATCAACATCTTGCTGTCTTGGTGTTGTACTGTGAGTGTGGTTAAATGTAAGTACTTGAGTTCCTGATTTTAATACTTTGAACGTGCTCTTTCAATGTTGATATCAATGTTCGTATTATTGAATGTAATCCCTCTTACAATTTTGTGCGTTGTATCTTCTTTTGTCCTTGTTGTCATGATTAAATGTTTAGTATGTATCCAGATAGTTGGTATCTTTGACAACCAGCACTCCTGCTTCTCCTGGACCTCCATGTAGCTAGATGGATATTTTCCCGTCGGTGCTCCAAGTACTTAGTATCTTTCCCTGCTTCCTCAAGTCTCGTGCTTTCTTGGCGATGTCAGCGTTGCGTTTTGTCAGATGCTCATTTAAGTAGACGTCTGTGCCTTTCAAGTTCTTTCTCTTTTTCATCAGTGCCGTTTTGAATTCCCTGTTGGTGAACTTGATGACGACAGGTGTGGTGTTGTTTCTGCCATACAGTGGGATGCAAGTATCAATGGTGTTGATATCTACATCCACCTCCTTTGATTGTAGGAAGCTGACAATCTGTTGCTTTGCTGAAGGAACATTCATTCCATCTGGTTCTCCTCTGTTATGAGCTTCCCTATCTTTTGTCCCTATCTCATTCTCCCTGTGAGAATGACATCATTCATTCTTGAATTCTGATTCATCTCATCTATTATAGTTTTCATTTGCTCAGTGATGTCATCCTTTGCTTCTTTGTCTTCCTCCAGAGTGGTGCGCCAGGCGGCATTATACTTCAATAGTGTCCTGATGTCATCCTGTAGAGCACTGATGTGGTTGCAAAATGCGTTGTTTACTGCCTTGGGGGTTTTAACCTCCTTCAGGGCAGCATGCAAGGCAGCATTGTCTTCCAATAATGTCTTGATATCATTCTGCAGAACTCTAACATCCTTGCATAATGCTCTATTTTCTTCCTTATGGTTTTTTTAGCTTCCTTGAGAGCAGCATGCAAGGCAGCATTGTCTTCCAATAGTAGCTTTATGTTATCCTGCAAAGCCTTGATATCAGTGCGTAGTGCTTTATTATCTGCCATAGGGTTTTTAACCTCTTTAAAAGCAACACACAACGCAACATTTTTGTCTTGCAACTTCTCGATTTCTTCTTTTAGAGCTTTAGTTTCCTTGTTCAGTGCTCTGTTTTCCTCCATAAGGTTTCTGACATCACCATGGACCCCCAGGATCTTTTTGATGAGACTGTCATTCTGCGATTGTACATGTTGAATCTGTGACTGCAAATGCTTAAGGTCTAGTTGTGGTGGAACCCACCCCCGTATCTCCTGCATCTCCATCTTCATCTGTTTTAACTTTAGGTCTTGCATCCAGGTCTCCCAGAAATTGTTCTCCACCACATGTAGTTGTTCTTGTTTTTCTGATGTACTCAACTCATGGCTGTAGTTGTCCTCTCCCTGCACATTCAGCAACAAGACTGGCGCTTGAGATTAAGAGTCCATGTATCCAGGGCCTGCATCCTTTACAATTGTAACAGAAACTCGCTTTCTATGATTTTTTCTTTTGTTTGGCATTGTTGCTAGGCAACTGCTTCAAACTTCCGTAATTAGCCGGTTAGCTTGGCTTCCTAGCAGCATTCTGCACATGTAACTCGTTTATTTCAAGGAATCTGTACCTCTCGTCAGTCCAAGTTAAGGTTAAGGGAATCAGCGACCAGTTGCGATCTTGTGTTCATGAAATGTATTCAGAAAAGCACCAAAATAGTTGTAGTTTATAGGATCCTCAGCAGAGCTCTTGCCTTGTACATCCTCTCCAGTCAACAAAGGAAAAAAATTAAAAAAAATAATAAATACATACAATAACATTCAAGGTCAAAACCAAGCATAACTGTGTGCACAGTATTTTTTACTGTTATGGTATAATTACACATTATTTTATTAGTAATTTAAGCTTATTCTTTTGATTAATCACGTCATCGATTAGGCCCTAATCGGACCAAATTAATACGAACCAAACATAAATGGTTATTGAGGTGGTTAGGTCCGTGACTTATCAGAAAAGAGGCAAAAATATGAAAGTCAAAACTGATGGGTGGGAATATTTTGTTTTGCCATAAACACAAAGATAATAGGTCTGTTTTCATAGATGACTAAGGAAATTCAAAAATAATTAAATTTAAGAGGCAGAAATCGGGAGCTTTGTATTTTTCAATAAAAAAAGATTAATTAAATACCAAAATACTTTTAAATTAATTGTATAATGGACTATACATGATTAATTGTTGTAGGTCTAATGCCACCTTCTCGTGCTTTCGCAATGTATTTCCTTGTTTTACAAAGACGTCATGTGATCAAGGACTCTTTAGTCCTGGACTTTGTCCACCAATCACCACAGACGCCTCTCGACCGTCCTACAAAATGCTTCCCCAAATACTCATTGTGCTCTCATAACCCAGATCTACTTTGAGGCATGCGAAGGTTTGAAAAACAGACCTCAGCCTCGATTCCCCAACATGCTGGACCTTGAACACGACTAAAAACCAAGACCCTTTTTTTCTTCTGCAACCTTTGACAGATACTCCGGCTTTGTGATGCAGCCAAGTTACTCACAATAGTGTGTTGGTTTTGGCCTGTGCTTAGACAAAAAACAAAAAGAACGACATTATGAAAGGCAGGCAACTGCACACACAGATGAAAAGTAGGCCAAACTATCTGACACTCTTTTTTAGGGTTTATTTTTATGTCAGCAAGAAGGCGGCAATTTTGATACATGCTGTTTGCATTGTTACATTTAAGCAGATGATTCTGCTAAATTCTGGCACGATCTAAAGCTTTCTAACCAGCTGAACAAATACAACGCATATATAATAAGCATACACTGAAAAGGGGACATGAGTAATTTCATGCATGTCAAAATGTAAAACAAGTACCAAAAAGGGCAATTTATGGTTCATTTTCAGCTGAACATACTCATACTAAATGGACAACAAACACACTTTAGCTTCAACTTTTCATATGCTTTAGTAATTTTATGCCACTAATTTGGAATGTTTCTGCAGCAAAGTTATTAAACGTCAATCACAGTGACTTTGCTAATGTGTGTAATCGGTCGGGGGGGCTGTTATGTTCTGTAGCTAAAGTACAATAGCAAACTCACCGGTCTCAGCGCTGCAGAAGAGCTGCTGTGGGTGAGCTGGGTTGCAGCTGCATGCATCTGCCATTATGCCTGCTCCCAGCCAGAGGAGCACCCACAGCCCCAGACGCACACTCCTCTCCTGGGACACGGCCATGATGAGCTGCTCCGCCACGTACTTCACGGACCCTCTCTGCAAACTTCTGATCCCGTTATGTTCCCTCGGAGACAAATAGACGCGTTTGTTTTGAAACTCAAGGCACAAGAGTGGAAGTGGATCGTGATGGGAGTCCACAGGATGGGCTGCTGAGGACAGAAACGATTTCATACGTTTAAAGTGCACCTCTGAATTGAAGCGGGATTGGTGGAGGCTGCAGCTCTCTGCCTCCCACCCCTTTCTGTCTCTCTCTTTTTTTTTAACCCCCCTACGAGACGACACACAGACAAACTCACAATAGTTGGGATCGCTTGGCACTCTGGTCCTGAATGCTGAGAGGGTCGCACACAGGGAGCCTCTTATGCACTCAACAAGCTAGGCACTGCCTCCTCAGCCACAGGAGAAAAACAACCATGCGTTGCCTCCTCGTTTTGATGCCCTCCCTCCATCTCCTCCTCCTCTTTTTCCACAGGCGTCCGAGGGCGTGTTAATTGTCCTTGACTGATTGGTTAGTGCTAACAGTGCAGGGGTAGATGGAGCACGTTGCATTTCTGTAACCATTTTCTTTCAGTTTATAGTACCCCACAAAAGTGAGCTTATATTTTATGCTGTCATTTCACGAGAAAACATTTACAAAATGACACTTTGATGCAATTTTATTCAAATGTGTAACCCTCAAGGCATGCTGGGAGCGCACATACATGTCTCCAACTGGAATTGTGAGGGCATTCAATCAAATGGATTGTTCAGGGTGTCATAGAAGACGTTTCGGCTCTCATCCGAGCAGGCTTCATCAGTTCAAGCTCAAAGACTTGGTGGGAACCACACCAGTCAGACTAGATAGGACGGCTCTGGTCTAGTTCAAGCTCAAAGACTTGGTGGGAACCACACCAGTCAGACTAGATAGGACGGCTCTTGTCTAGTTCAAGCTCAAAGACTTGGTGGGAACCACACCAGACAGACTAGATAGGACGGCCCTAGTCTAGTTCAAGCTCAAAGACTTGGTGGGAACCACACCAGTCAGACTAGATAGGACGGCTCTAGTCTAGTTCAAGCTCAAAGACTTGGTGGGAACCACACCAGTCAGACTAGATAGGACGGCTCTAGTCTAGTTCAAGCTCAAAGACTTGGTGGGAACCACACCAGTCAGACTAGATAGGACGGCTCTAGTCTAGTTCAAGCTCAAAGACTTGGTGGGAACCACACCAGTCAGACTAGATAGGACGGCTCTAGTCTAGTTCAAGCTCAAAGACTTGGTGGGAACCACACCAGTCAGACTAGATAGGACGGCTCTAGTCTAGTTCAAGCTCAAAGACTTGGTGGGAACCACACCAGTCAGACTAGATAGGACGGCTCTAGTCTAGTTCAAGCTCATGATTTTTTTTTCAATGAGGATGTACAAGGCAAGAGCTCTGCTGAGGATAATATAAACTACAACTATGTTGGTGCTTAACTTGGATTGACGAGAGGTACAGATTCCTTGAAATAAACGAGTTACATGTGCAGAAAGCTGCTAGGGGCAAAATATAGGGAAGCTCATAACAGAGGAGAACCAGATGGAATGAATGTTCCTTCAGCAAAGCAACAGATTGTCAGCTTCCTACAATCAAAGGAGGTGGATGTAGATATCAACACCATTGATACTTGCATCCCACTGTATGGCAGAAACAACACCACACCTGTCGTCATCAAGTTCACCAACAGGGAATTCGAAACGGCACTGATGAAAAAGAGAAAGAACTTGAAAGGTACAGACGTCTACTTAAATAAGCATCTGACAAAACGCAACGCTGAAATCGCCAAATAAAGCACGAGACTTGAGGAAGCAGGGAAAGATACTAAGTACTTGGAGCACCGACGGGAAAATATCCATCTAGCTACATGGAGGTCCAGGAGAAGCAGGAGTGCTGGTTGTCAAAGATACCAACTATCTGGATACATACTAAACATTTAATCATGACAACAAGGACAAAAGAAGATACAACGCACAAAATTGTAAGAGGGATTACATTCAATAATACGAACATTGATATCAACATTGAAAGAGCACGTTCAAAGTATTAAAATCAGGAACTCAAGTACTTACATTTAACCACACTCACAGTACAACACCAAGACAGCAAGATGTTGATCCGGAAATCAACAAGGGAAGAGGGAAGGAAAGAGGAGGGAAAAAAAAGGAAAAACATTGTTTTTAAAAGAAAAATATGATATATGCATGTATGTAATATATATGTGTGTACGTATGTATGAATACATATGAATGTATGTGTGTATGCATGTATGTATATGAGTATGTAATATAAAATCATGTGAGAAGGGGGTAGGATTAAATAAGCTCTGCTTTGTCTGCACTAGAGCTACCATTGTTATGTAGCACGGTCTTAAAGGAAAACGGCACTTTATGTGGAATTTTGCTCATGGGCCACCATATTTTTTTCCCTATTCTGTGTGTTCTAAAGACAGAAAACGAGTTAGCGTCAGGGATGTAACGGTGCACGTCATGGGATTCACCTATTTCGACGATAAACAAAACTACGTTTTATCATTTCATATACACGGTGTGATGGTGCGTTAACAGAAACATTACTCTTTCCCACCCACATTGTTTTCACATCCATAATGATATCGCTACTTCCGCCAGCAGCAGCTTTATCGTCGAAACAGGTGGGTCCCATGACATTCATTCTTGGCTCGCTCATGCTAACTCGTTTTCTCTCTTTAGAAACGCACAGAATAGGGGAGAAAATGATGTGGTCAATGGGCAAAATTCCAAAAAGAAGTGCAGTTTTCCTGGAATTTAACGGAGCTGCACAGGTTGCTACTGCCATCCTCTTTCACCCTTCCATGATGATATCACTGGTGGAAGTGGTGAATGATAGACACTTTGCTGTCTTCCATCTTCCTACTTTGGGTTCAAGTGTGGAGGAGGAATACTTGGCCACGCCTTCATCTTCCTCAGCCTCTTCCTCTTGTCATCTTGGAGGTGTGTTTGAGCGCCTTGTCATGTTGGACAGCTACCAGTATCCCAATGCTCTAATGCTCTACTTCCCAGTGTCACAGTGCACCTTGGGATTTTTTCTTTTCACAATGAACCGCAGCTCCTCATTGCCAACAGCACTCATGCAGCCCCAACCTATGATATTGGTCAAGTCCAAGGCAGTCAGACATGCTTTTTGCCAGAGACCTGGCAATGTTGGTAATGTCTGTGGACTCAATCCTTCAGGCATATGTCTTTCATTTTCAATAATTAAAAGATATGGGTTTTATTCATTATTATTATACTTTTATAAATGGAAGTATTTGATGTAAAATGACGTTCATCTTTTTCTTTTTTCTGTTGCTTTTTAGATCACAACGCCACGTTTCCCCGTCGTGGTGAAGATCGGACATGCTCATTCCGGAATGGGAAAGGTGAGTGTTGTTTCTGTGTACAAAAACTCCATCAGAATCTCTCTGGGAAAAAATCTGGTGGGTTCTCAGTGGAAAAATATTCCAAAAAGATTGAGACCTGCAACCTCCAGAGTGTTTGCGGTCCAATGCTTTGTGCTAATGAAGTTACCATCAAGCTGACATCTGTCGTAGATCCTCGGGCACTACGTGTACTTCCTGGTCCCGTTATTGATCTGCAGCAATTTTAGTGTTTCACGGCTGAGATCACCATTTGCTTCTCTCCTCTCTTCCACTCAGTATTGATCCAGCGCCCGTTATTCCCTCTGAATAAATGTGCTACTGAGTCCATGTCCTCCGTTTACTTTATATCCTGCCACCTAATAGCGCCACACCTGTTCGGTAAGTGGTACTTACTGAATGGATTGCACGGATTTCCAAGGACTGATAATAGCTCCGCACTGATTCAAAAGTTTCAGTCAATGTTGGCACTTTCCCCGAGCACAGACGTCGACCTGCCATCTCCACAGTACGGCGTGGGAAGAAAAAAAAACAGATACGATTGCTGATCATCGCTGAGCAAGACAAGCGTTGCTTATGTCCGAACTTGTATTGAATGTATTCAACACCAATAAAATGGGCAGAAAAAAAAACGTATTTTGCTTCAGATGCAGAGACCAAGGAATAAGGATTTTAATTTACATGAGAGATAAACAGTTTTCTCCGGATACTCCAGTTTCCTCCCACAATCCAAAAACATGCATGCTAGGTTGATTGGCGACTCTAAATTGTCCGTAGGTATGAATGTGTGTGTGAATGGTTGTCTACCCTGTGATTGACTGGCGACCAGTCCGGGGTGTACCCCGCCTCCTGCCTGAAGTCAGCCAGGATAGACTCCAGCATACCCCCCAGCCCGAATGAGGATAAGCGGCATAGAAAATGGATGGATGGATGGATGGATGGATGCTAAACAGCACAGTGAAATGCAGTACTGAACAAAATACATTAAGAAAGTGAAGAATGATACTGAATCACTTTGTAAACAAATGAATGGGCAGGAGGAAAACAGGCAGGTGGCCAACTTTGTGCATCAATAGGGTTGGATCAATACATGCATTCCAATGTGTGGCAGGAAAAACCCTACCACACCTGTCATCACCATAAGGTTCACCAAGTTTTGAGAATAATTAGAGATAGATAGCTGTGTGGACGCCATATGCGCGGGTGGAGGAGTGGTTTCCTTCTCCTGTGAGGGACAGAGACGATAAAGGGTCTATCAAGGCTATCTGAATCAGGTGATAAGCAGGGGGAGGCCCTGTTTTGGAGACAGATCCCTTGGGCGGATAATCACAGCAAGTCAGTGTGACATTAGCGCAGGGGTGGGCAAACGTTTTGATTCGTGAGCCACATTGTGTTAAAAGTACCACAAGCTACCCAGCATGCCTTGTGGCAGGACTGTATGGGTGTTTTTTGGCATGGGAATTCTGCGCAGATATTTATTTGTATGCCCACATGGTGCAATAGTTGGGTTACTTCCTGCAGTAGGTAGGCGTCGTGTGTATTGCCGGGTTGTGTTGTTTGGATTGCTTTTGTGCACAAGCTACACATTGCATCTGACTCTTGTAGCGACTCAAGCGTTCCACAAAAGCACCGCAGGATGTGTTGCTGGCTAGAGTTTTGATGTGAAAGGTTTTTTTATAAATATATTTGTTTATAAATTAAGACCCTTGGCAAGCCGGACGTGGCCTACCCCTGCATTAGCGTGTACATGGGCAGAAATACATATGTATGTTTGTGCACATTTGTACCTAATATTAGTAATATCAAATGGAATAATGGACACGAAACGTTTACAACCCATATTTTCCTGACACATTTCATTCATTGAAGCTGTTGCTTTATTGCCCGAAGTGCTGTGCTGATGTGCAGGCTTTTTTTTGAGTCGTTCTTGTATTTGTGTAAAAGGAATAGCAACACAGCCAACTTTAACGTAAAGAAGTTCATCACAGTGCTGTACTGCTCAATATGGCGTACATCACTTGACTCATCACAGGCAATTTAATTAGAGTCATCAATTTGCACACTGGTGCTGTTAGTTGCCGTTCTATTGGTCTGGTCCTTGCTTGCCGCCACAGAGACAGGCATTTCTGAATACCTTTGCAGAATAGATGCTCTGATAGTTTTGTCAATGCTGACGCCTGACTTATATATTCAGAAATTACTTAAGACTTGTGCGATTCAAAGTTTTTACTCGAGTATTTTTCCGAGGTCAGAGTTGCACGATAATTATGATATAGGAATTATGATGTGATACCTGGAAAGATTTTAAAAATAGGTCAGATAACCGATAATTGGAAGAAAAAAAAAATGCTCCAATGAGGCAAGATTAGCTGCACAGTGCTGGTGAACAAATCCAGCGGCCCTTTTTTCTCCTGCCTGCGACATTACCGGTCTGTGTACTTGCATTCTGAGCTCTACCTTGATCTTCCTCATTGATGATGAAAACCTTTTAAGCTCCAATAGCAACATGGCCCAGAGAACCAGGAAGAAAATGGAAAAGC
The DNA here is from genome assembly GCA_024372805.1 of Oostethus manadensis. Taxonomy (NCBI): domain Eukaryota; kingdom Metazoa; phylum Chordata; class Actinopteri; order Syngnathiformes; family Syngnathidae; genus Oostethus; species Oostethus manadensis. The sequence continues at coordinate 1,548,433 of QODF01000279.1, forward strand.
TTTTACACCACAAAACAGATCCTCAGTAACAAATAAAATATATTCAGTACTTTGCATCTTTCTGAAACATGCTAATACAAGTCATGTGTTGCCTTCCTGTAGGTAAAAGTGGACAATGTGAGTGACTTCCAGGACATTGCAAGCGTGGTGGCCATCACTCAGACTTACTGCACAACGGAGCCTTTTGTAGACGCCAAGTACGACATCAGGGTGCAGAAGATCGGAGCTGACTATAAGGCGTACATGTAAGTGCTGCATGTGTTGTACTGAATCTGTCACACTCCTGCATAATCCAGTGCGGTCGCGTCCAAGAGCTCGGTCACAAATTGTGCCTTTCCAAAGAGGATAATGCTCAGATTTCATTGGTCTATAACACGACACACACCATCTGCGCAGGGCGAGCACATTAGAAATAATAATAAAACGGGTTTGTATCCCCTGCTGTAAAAGCATACAGTGTAGAATAATGTATACTGTATTATCATATGTTACATTATTCTGTTCAATTACGGTTGGTTCAAAAATCGCATTATATGTTATCGCCCATTCTTTTTTTATGTTTAAGTAAATGTACGTGCAAGCAATGGTTAAGTGGCATGAGGCCACTGTAATATTCTGTAAAGAAACACATGTAAATATGCTAATAACTTATATATATTTTGAGAAAAAACTGCATCTCATCTGTGTGATATAGATGAAAAAGTTTTTGCTTTTTCCTTCATTTTTCCTGTTGTTTTTTCAACGTTTCCCAATATTTCAGCTTTCTTCTTAAATCCATCCATCCATTTTCCATACCGCTTATGCTGGAGTCTACCCCAGCTGACTGTACACCCTGGACTGGTCGTCTTCTTAAATAATCTTTATAAATTGTCTTTTCCTAATTGACTTTATTCTCATAATATAACATTTCCCCCAACCTAATTTCCCTACAGTTTCAGAATGATTTCGTTGTTTGCATGGCAGTTTTGCTTTTGTTCTCTTTTATGCCTTAGTTTTTAGTGTTTTGTCTGGTTCTCAACTAGTTTTACTTTTTGTTTTAATGTCGGTTCCATTACTGCAGTTTTTAAAAACTTTCAACATACTATTTGTAAATGTTCTTCTTGTAACGATGACTATTCTTGCAACATCATAACTATTTCCACAACCCAGTTTTCCCAAAATTATATTATTTGTTTTGCTTGTTTCTCAGAGTATTATGACTTTTTGGTTTTGTTTCAACTTTATGCTACTAAAATTATGTATAAAATTCAAACTATATATATACAGCTGCTCTATTGATCAAGCTGTTAATGTCACCAATACCTTAAAGGAAAATTGCACTTTTTGGGGAATTTTGCCCATCATCCAAAACCCTTAGGGAAACATGAACACATATTTCTTTTGCTTTTCTGTACACGCTAAAAAGTGAAAACGAGTAAGCATGAGCGAGCCAACAATGGACGTAATGGGACCCACCTATTTCGTCCATAAAGCCCTAAAAAAACATTAAAAAAACGTCAGGAATTTTCCATTTACATAACTGACCTTCATATTAACCCAGCAACGGTGATGTCGTTGTAGCGGCTAATACAAAGAACTACATTTATCTGGTGGAGTCTCAGCGTCACTCACAACGCCTCAAGCCACTGCCGAGCCGGATACTACCTACTGCAGCTACGGCTGTGTTGTTTGTAAGTTTTGAGAAGTTTACACCAGAAAAGTTGGTCAACTTCAGGTTTCCACATGCTAACAACTAAACCACAAGATAGACTGAAGTCTGCATACTACTGGCTCTCACCTTTGCAAAGATGGCGAAATCAATGCAAAATTTGAAAAAAGTGCAGCTTTTCTTCGAAGCTCTCGCCGGGGTCTTCTTCTGGCAAACCTGCATGTGACGGCTGGTGTCAGGACTGACGGCCCAATTTCCTTTTCTTTTCCAGGCGAACATCCATCTCTGGTAATTGGAAAAGCAACACCGGCTCTGCCATGTTGGAGCAAGTAGCCATGACTGACAAGTGAGCGCATTAGCGATGCTCTGCTGTACTGTGTTATGTCACACTTAGTCACACCGCCCTGTCACGTCACAGTGACTCACATGAAAAGTTACAGTCCTTCTAAGACTTAAAGTCACATCGTCCTGCTGCGTGCGTGTGTCCTCTTGCAGGTATAAGCTGTGGGTTGATACCTGTTCCGAGATCTTTGGCGGACTGGACATTTGCGCCGTCAAGGCCATTTGTGGCAAGGATGGCAATGACTACATTACTGAGGTGAGGAAAAGACATGATGGGAAGTTTAATCGAGCTATAAATAAGCCAATCGATTCATTATTAGTGCAGCAGCTTGGGCTGCAGAGGTGTGGTTCGAAGAGACTGATAAGGTCCTGAAGGCTTACATTTAGCATGTCTGGCCTCATTTGACACCGTTGGGGCCAACTGAGAGTCGGCCTGGGAGGAAACAGACTCAGCCTAACCTAAATACACTCCCTATATTTGCCATGCAACAAACAAACTTCATACTGTATACTTGAATCCCAGTCTTCATCTGCCGTATCAATCTGACACAGCAGCGTAGGAAACCGAAACATTCAAATACAATTTAAAAAATACTTTTAACAATTTACTGCTCCCACATGTTACAGCAGTATAATAAACTAAAAATCACAATTCAGTAAAAATGAAGTATGTAAAAAAACATGAAAAACAATCAAATTCTTCCACATGTTATGGCAGCATAATAAACGAAAATGTAAAACCGTATGATAAAATAAATCACGTAAAAAAAAAAACTTACACCAACATAGTAAAATGAAGTCATGTAATAAATATATACAGTAATCATATTTACCTGTATATCCTCCTGAGCAAAATTTTAAGACTATTTTCATACATTTTGTATGTTGAGCGTTCTAAGTACAGCTTCAAAATAGCAGATGAAATGGGAGTGTGACAAAAACCTTTTTGGCCAAGCAATTTATTGCACAATAAGGGAAAAAATAGGCTGATCAAAAAATTAAGACCATAGCTAAAAAAAACCACAAAACTCCTCTCTCTCTAACACCCTTCTGTCTCTAGAGACAATGGAGTCTGCACCTGAGTATTTACTTAGGTGTGGAGCTGCAGCGCCGATCGCGGCTCAACAAGCCGATACGACAGCCACAACTCCTACCGCACTTGCTGCAGGTGTGACCGGCGGCCGATCACCGCTGTGTGAGGCCAAAGTCCGCATGCCTCCGAGAAGCGCGTGATGAGTCGCTGAAGGGCGGCTTCAGTGTGAGCAGCAAGGGCGGCGGCGGCAGGAAAAAAAAGCATCTCCTGGATGAGGATCCTGCGCACCTTGGTCTTTGCTCGGTCTTTCCAGTTGGTCACCATGGTTAAAGAGGTTCCCGTCGCACCGTGTGGAGAAAGAAAGAACGAAAGGAGTAAGGAGGAAAGTGTCAGGGCCACGACGCACCCCTGTTTCAGACCGCTCTTGATTGGGAAGAGGTCAGGCGACGATCCGACGTACTGAACTATGCCCAACGTGTTGTCGTGGAACGACTCGACCATCTTCAGCTGCTTGGGGTGTGCATCCAATCTTGTGAAGGAGGACTAAGTGGCCAGACCGACTGACCAAGACCAAGGCCTTGGTCAGGAACCTGGGGCGTCGCTCTTTGCGACACTTTTCCTGCAGCTGCCTGAGGGAGAACACCATGTCGATGGTTGATCGCTTGGCACGAAACCCACATTGTGACTCGGGATACACACGGTCAAGTACCTGCAGGCGGTTGCGGACTACGCCGGCAGAGACTTTCCCGACAATGCTGAGGCGAGCGATCCCACGATAATTGTTGGGGTCGCCCTTCTTCTTGCAGGGCGTGACGATCTTAGCATCCCGCATGTCTTGGGGAATCATAGCCTCTTCCCAGCACTGAAGCAGAAGTTTGTGGAGATGTCCCAGGAGAACCTCTGGTGGTATTCAGTCGCTGCCAGGTGCTTTCCCACAGGACAGCAGGTCAATGGCCTTGGTGAGCTCCTCAATGGTGGGTGGCGAGTCCAGATCATCCATGGTGGGCAATGGGGTGGTGTGCTCCACAGCTGTGTCGGGGACACTATTCCTCGACCCAAGTTTCCATCTGTTTGCCCTGGTGCTTTATTATTTCGTCTGTGGTGGACTTGAAAGTCCTATCTTGGTGGCACTTGGTCCAACGGCTCTCTTCATCCCCTCGTACAGGTCACGCAAGTCTCCGCAGACGTCTGGATGTTGCAAAGCTTTAACAAATCGTCGTTGGCGCATCTGCGGGCGACCCGCTTGGTGTTGTTGCGGACCTCTCTGTAGGCAGACGGTGTTTTCTTGCTTAGCATCCTCTTGTGCTCAAGAAGTGCAGCATCCCAGCCGGCTATGGCAGGCTCCATCTCATTAAACCCAGCCTCGAACCAGTCCTCGTTCTTCCTGCTTCTCTTCACAAAGGTGTCTGAGGCGATCTGGTATACGACATTGCCAGGGAAGTCCTAGCGAGCTGTGGCAAGGTCATGGAAGGTCACGGAAGGAGCAAAGATCAAGTAGCCACTCTCCGTTGTCATTGAGCTTGCTGACACCCAAAACATAATTCAATGTAAAAAAAACAGGACAGTAATGAGTAGCTAATCACCTCAAAAATTGGTTTGGGCATGCTTGATGCCGCTCTTCCCCGGAGGCTAGTGGAAAGTTTTTTCTCACTCCCTTGTTTTTTTGAAGCTCTACTTTACGACAGTGCATTAGAACCACATAAAAAAAACTGTGATTTTAATATTAAAACTTAAAATGAGAATAAAAGCTCCTAAATTTACAAGAAAAAAGATTTAGGACATTTATCAACACAAGAACAGCGTTGTTTTTTTGCGGAAATCTGATGATTTGAATACTTTGCGGTAACAGGCATTGCCTAGGACAGCTATAAACACAGGGGACTTGTGTGACCTTTGGCCTGTGTCAAAGGTAATACTACCACTTGTTTTGTCGTAATATTATGACTTTTATTCACATAAAATACACACTTTTTTCTTATAAAATTACGACTTTTAATCTCGAAATCTTACTTTTTTTTAAAAAAGTGGCCCTAATACTGCGTCGTGCTACTTAGACTGGAAAGCTGTAACGGGAACAAATCGTCTCACAAGTCAGGCATCGTGTGCAGAGAGCACGACTGCAAGGAGCTAAAGGTTATTAGTAGGTAGGACTGAAGGAGCCCACGCAGGGAAAGGAATAACATTTGGGGGGGAAAAATGAGGCATGACAAGGTCGGAAGTTTCCATGACAACACGACAATTACAGAGTGGAGGTGTAGGAGAAGAAAAGAAACTACGATAACTCGGTCATCAAAGAATACAGTAAAAAAGCAAGTAACGCAGCTCAGTCAAATTGTCACAGTGGAACTGCTCCTCATCTCCTCATCTGCTGCATTTGCTACACAGTCTATGCTCTGTGTGCTCAGGTGGTGGGTTCATCTATGCAGCTGATTGGGGATCACCAGGCGGAGGATCGCCAGCTCATCTCCGAAGTGGTGCTGGCTAAGATGAGCCAAGCCTTGGCCGCCAAGACGTCCGGCGCTTCCCCTTCGCCAGCTCGCTCCCCTCAAGGCCAACAGAAGACGAGCGCTGCGGCGGCCCCCCAGGTAGAACACAGCGGTTGGAACATTTNCCTTGGGCGGATAATCACAGCAAGTCAGTGTGACATTAGCGCAGGGGTGGGCAAACGTTTTGATTCGTGAGCCACATTGTGTTAAAAGTACCACAAGCTACCCAGCATGCCTTGTGGCAGGACTGTATGGGTGTTTTTTGGCATGGGAATTCTGCGCAGATATTTATTTGTATGCCCACATGGTGCAATAGTTGGGTTACTTCCTGCAGTAGGTAGGCGTCGTGTGTATTGCCGGGTTGTGTTGTTTGGATTGCTTTTGTGCACAAGCTACACATTGCATCTGACTCTTGTAGCGACTCAAGCGTTCCACAAAAGCACCGCAGGATGTGTTGCTGGCTAGAGTTTTGATGTGAAAGGTTTTTTTATAAATATATTTGTTTATAAATTAAGACCCTTGGCAAGCCGGACGTGGCCTACCCCTGCATTAGCGTGTACATGGGCAGAAATACATATGTATGTTTGTGCACATTTGTACCTAATATTAGTAATATCAAATGGAATAATGGACACGAAACGTTTACAACCCATATTTTCCTGACACATTTCATTCATTGAAGCTGTTGCTTTATTGCCCGAAGTGCTGTGCTGATGTGCAGGCTTTTTTTTGAGTCGTTCTTGTATTTGTGTAAAAGGAATAGCAACACAGCCAACTTTAACGTAAAGAAGTTCATCACAGTGCTGTACTGCTCAATATGGCGTACATCACTTGACTCATCACAGGCAATTTAATTAGAGTCATCAATTTGCACACTGGTGCTGTTAGTTGCCGTTCTATTGGTCTGGTCCTTGCTTGCCGCCACAGAGACAGGCATTTCTGAATACCTTTGCAGAATAGATGCTCTGATAGTTTTGTCAATGCTGACGCCTGACTTATATATTCAGAAATTACTTAAGACTTGTGCGATTCAAAGTTTTTACTCGAGTATTTTTCCGAGGTCAGAGTTGCACGATAATTATGATATAGGAATTATGATGTGATACCTGGAAAGATTTTAAAAATAGGTCAGATAACCGATAATTGGAAGAAAAAAAAAATGCTCCAATGAGGCAAGATTAGCTGCACAGTGCTGGTGAACAAATCCAGCGGCCCTTTTTTCTCCTGCCTGCGACATTACCGGTCTGTGTACTTGCATTCTGAGCTCTACCTTGATCTTCCTCATTGATGATGAAAACCTTTTAAGCTCCAATAGCAACATGGCCCAGAGAACCAGGAAGAAAATGGAAAAGCTTTTACACCACAAAACAGATCCTCAGTAACAAATAAAATATATTCAGTACTTTGCATCTTTCTGAAACATGCTAATACAAGTCATGTGTTGCCTTCCTGTAGGTAAAAGTGGACAATGTGAGTGACTTCCAGGACATTGCAAGCGTGGTGGCCATCACTCAGACTTACTGCACAACGGAGCCTTTTGTAGACGCCAAGTACGACATCAGGGTGCAGAAGATCGGAGCTGACTATAAGGCGTACATGTAAGTGCTGCATGTGTTGTACTGAATCTGTCACACTCCTGCATAATCCAGTGCGGTCGCGTCCAAGAGCTCGGTCACAAATTGTGCCTTTCCAAAGAGGATAATGCTCAGATTTCATTGGTCTATAACACGACACACACCATCTGCGCAGGGCGAGCACATTAGAAATAATAATAAAACGGGTTTGTATCCCCTGCTGTAAAAGCATACAGTGTAGAATAATGTATACTGTATTATCATATGTTACATTATTCTGTTCAATTACGGTTGGTTCAAAAATCGCATTATATGTTATCGCCCATTCTTTTTTTATGTTTAAGTAAATGTACGTGCAAGCAATGGTTAAGTGGCATGAGGCCACTGTAATATTCTGTAAAGAAACACATGTAAATATGCTAATAACTTATATATATTTTGAGAAAAAACTGCATCTCATCTGTGTGATATAGATGAAAAAGTTTTTGCTTTTTCCTTCATTTTTCCTGTTGTTTTTTCAACGTTTCCCAATATTTCAGCTTTCTTCTTAAATCCATCCATCCATTTTCCATACCGCTTATGCTGGAGTCTACCCCAGCTGACTGTACACCCTGGACTGGTCGTCTTCTTAAATAATCTTTATAAATTGTCTTTTCCTAATTGACTTTATTCTCATAATATAACATTTCCCCCAACCTAATTTCCCTACAGTTTCAGAATGATTTCGTTGTTTGCATGGCAGTTTTGCTTTTGTTCTCTTTTATGCCTTAGTTTTTAGTGTTTTGTCTGGTTCTCAACTAGTTTTACTTTTTGTTTTAATGTCGGTTCCATTACTGCAGTTTTTAAAAACTTTCAACATACTATTTGTAAATGTTCTTCTTGTAACGATGACTATTCTTGCAACAACATAACTATTTCCACAACCCAGTTTTCCCAAAATTATATTATTTGTTTTGCTTGTTTCTCAGAGTATTATGACTTTTTGGTTTTGTTTCAACTTTATGCTACTAAAATTATGTATAAAATTCAAACTATATATATACAGCTGCTCTATTGATCAAGCTGTTAATGTCACCAATACCTTAAAGGAAAATTGCACTTTTTGGGGAATTTTGCCCATCATCCAAAACCCTTAGGGAAACATGAACACATATTTCTTTTGCTTTTCTGTACACGCTAAAAAGTGAAAACGAGTAAGCATGAGCGAGCCAACAATGGACGTAATGGGACCCACCTATTTCGTCCATAAAGCCCTAAAAAAACATTAAAAAAACGTCAGGAATTTTCCATTTACATAACTGACCTTCATATTAACCCAGCAACGGTGATGTCGTTGTAGCGGCTAATACAAAGAACTACATTTATCTGGTGGAGTCTCAGCGTCACTCACAACGCCTCAAGCCACTGCCGAGCCGGATACTACCTACTGCAGCTACGGCTGTGTTGTTTGTAAGTTTTGAGAAGTTTACACTAGAAAAGTTGGTCAACTTCAGGTTTCCACATGCTAACAACTAAACCACGAGATAGACTGAAGTCTGCATACTACTGGCTCTCACCTTTGCAAAGATGGCGAAATCAATGCAAAATTTGAAAAAAGTGCAGCTTTTCTTCGAAGCTCTCGCCGGGGTCTTCTTCTGACAATCCTGCATGTGACGGCTGGTGTCAGGACTGACGGCCCAATTTCCTTTTCTTTTCCAGGCGAACATCCATCTCTGGTAATTGGAAAAGCAACACCGGCTCTGCCATGTTGGAGCAAGTAGCCATGACTGACAAGTGAGCGCATTAGCGATGCTCTGCTGTACTGTGTTATGTCACACTTAGTCACACCGCCCTGTCACGTCACAGTGACTCACATGAAAAGTTACAGTCCTTCTAAGACTTAAAGTCACATCGTCCTGCTGCGTGCGTGTGTCCTCTTGCAGGTATAAGCTGTGGGTTGATACCTGTTCCGAGATCTTTGGCGGACTGGACATTTGCGCCGTCAAGGCCATTTGTGGCAAGGATGGCAATGACTACATTACTGAGGTGAGGAAAAGACATGATGGGAAGTTTAATCGAGCTATAAATAAGCCAATCGATTCATTATTAGTGCAGCAGCTTGGGCTGCAGAGGTGTGGTTCGAAGAGACTGATAAGGTCCTGAAGGCTTACATTTAGCATGTCTGGCCTCATTTGACACCGTTGGGGCCAACTGAGAGTCGGCCTGGGAGGAAACAGACTCAGCCTAACCTAAATACACTCCCTATATTTGCCATGCAACAAACAAACTGTATACTTCTGTATACTTGAATCCCAGTCTTCATCTGCCGTATCAATCTGACACAGCAGCGTAGGAAACCGAAAGAATCAAATACAATTTAAAAAATACTTTTAACAATTTACTGCTCCCACATGTTACAGCAGTATAATAAACTAAAAATCACAATTCAGTAAAAATGAAGTATGTAAAAAAACATGAAAAACAATCAAATTCTTCCACATGTTATGGCAGCATAATAAACGAAAATGTAAAACCGTATGATAAAATAAATCACGTAAAAAAAAAAACTTACACCAACATAGTAAAATGAAGTCATGTAATAAATATATACAGTAATCATATTTACCTGTATATCCTCCTGAGCAAAATTTTAAGACCAGTTGGAAAATTGCAAGAATTTACATTTTGTATGTTGAGCGTTCTAAGTACAGCTTCAAAATAGCAGATGAAATGGGAGTGTGACAAAAACCTTTTTGGCCAAGCAATTTATTGCACAATAAGGGAAAAAATAGGCTGATCAAAAAATTAAGACCATAGCTAAAAAAAACCACAAAACTCCTCTCTCTCTAACACCCTTCTGTCTCTAGAGACAATGGAGTCTGCACCTGAGTATTTACTTAGGTGTGGAGCTGCAGCGCCGATCGCGGCTCAACAAGCCGATACGACAGCCACAACTCCTACCGCACTTGCTGCAGGTGTGACCGGCGGCCGATCACCGCTGTGTGAGGCCAAAGTCCGCATGCCTCCGAGAAGCGCGTGATGAGTCGCTGAAGGGCGGCTTCAGTGTGAGCAGCAAGGGCGGCGGCGGCAGGAAAAAAAAGCATCTCCTGGATGAGGATCCTGCGCACCTTGGTCTTTGCTCGGTCTTTCCAGTTGGTCACCATGGTTAAAGAGGTTCCCGTCGCACCGTGTGGAGAAAGAAAGAAAGGAGTAAGGAGAAAAGTGTCAGGGCCACGACGCACCCCTGTTTCAGACCGCTCTTGATTGGGAAGAGGTCAGGTGACGATCCGACGTACTGAACTATGCCCAACGTGTTGTCTTGACTCGACCATCTTCAGCTGCTTGGGGTGTGCATCCAATCTTGTGAAGGAGGACTAAGTGGCCAGACCGACTGACCAAGACCAAGGCCTTGGTCAGGAACCTGGGGCGTCGCTCTTTGCGACACTTTTCCTGCAGCTGCCTGAGGGAGAACACCATGTCGATGGTTGATCGCTTGGCACGAAACCCACATTGTGACTCGGGATACACACGGTCAAGTACCTGCAGGCGGTTGCGGACTACGCCGGCAGAGACTTTCCCGACAATGCTGAGGCGAGCGATCCCACGATAATTGTTGGGGTCGCCCTTCTTCTTGCAGGGCGTGACGATCTTAGCATCCCGCATGTCTTGGGGAATCATAGCCTCTTCCCAGCACTGAAGCAGAAGTTTGTGGAGATGTCCCAGGAGAACCTCTGGTGGTATTCAGTCGCTGCCAGGTGCTTTCCCACAGGACAGCAGGTCAATGGCCTTGGTGAGCTCCTCAATGGTGGGTGGCGAGTCCAGATCATCCATGGTGGGCAATGGGGTGGTGTGCTCCACAGCTGTGTCGGGGACACTATTCCTCGACCCAAGTTTCCATCTGTTTGCCCTGGTGCTTTATTATTTCGTCTGTGGTGGACTTGAAAGTCCTATCTTGGTGGCACTTGGTCCAACGGCTCTCTTCATCCCCTCGTACAGGTCACGCAAGTCTCCGCAGACGTCTGGATGTTGCAAAGCTTTAACAAATCGTCGTTGGCGCATCTGCGGGCGACCCGCTTGGTGTTGTTGCGGACCTCTCTGTAGGCAGACGGTGTTTTCTTGCTTAGCATCCTCTTGTGCTCAAGAAGTGCAGCATCCCAGCCGGCTATGGCAGGCTCCATCTCATTAAACCCAGCCTCGAACCAGTCCTCGTTCTTCCTGCTTCTCTTCACAAAGGTGTCTGAGGCGATCTGGTATACGACATTGCCAGGGAAGTCCTAGCGAGCTGTGGCAAGGTCATGGAAGGTCACGGAAGGAGCAAAGATCAAGTAGCCACTCTCCGTTGTCATTGAGCTTGCTGACACCCAAAACATAATTCAATGTAAAAAAAACAGGACAGTAATGAGTAGCTAATCACCTCAAAAATTGGTTTGGGCATGCTTGATGCCGCTCTTCCCCGGAGGCTAGTGGAAAGTTTTTTCTCACTCCCTTGTTTTTTTGAAGCTCTACTTTACGACAGTGCATTAGAACCACATAAAAAAAACTGTGATTTTAATATTAAAACTTAAAATGAGAATAAAAGCTCCTAAATTTACAAGAAAAAAGATTTAGGACATTTATCAACACAAGAACAGCGTTGTTTTTTTGCGGAAATCTGATGATTTGAATACTTTGCGGTAACAGGCATTGCCTAGGACAGCTATAAACACAGGGGACTTGTGTGACCTTTGGCCTGTGTCAAAGGTAATACTACCACTTGTTTTGTCGTAATATTATGACTTTTATTCACATAAAATACACACTTTTTTCTTATAAAATTACGACTTTTAATCTCGAAATCTTACTTTTTTTTAAAAAAGTGGCCCTAATACTGCGTCGTGCTACTTAGACTGGAAAGCTGTAACGGGAACAAATCGTCTCACAAGTCAGGCATCGTGTGCAGAGAGCACGACTGCAAGGAGCTAAAGGTTATTAGTAGGTAGGACTGCAGCAGCCCACGCAGGGAAAGGAATAACATTTTGGGGGGGAAAAATGAGGCATGACAAGGTCGGAAGTTTCCATGACAACACGACAATTACAGAGTGGAGGTGTAGGAGAAGAAAAGAAACTACGATAACTCGGTCATCAAAGAATACAGTAAAAAAGCAAGTAACGCAGCTCAGTCAAATTGTCACAGTGGAACTGCTCCTCATCTCCTCATCTGCTGCATTTGCTACACAGTCTATGCTCTGTGTGCTCAGGTGGTGGGTTCATCTATGCAGCTGATTGGGGATCACCAGGCGGAGGATCGCCAGCTCATCTCCGAAGTGGTGCTGGCTAAGATGAGCCAAGCCTTGGCCGCCAAGACGTCCGGCGCTTCCCCTTCGCCAGCTCGCTCCCCTCAAGGCCAACAGAAGACGAGCGCTGCGGCGGCCCCCCAGGTAGAACACAGCGGTTGGAACATTTCTTCTTTAGTATTGTGTTCTATGGCCTATTCACCATTATTGTTCTCCCTTCTTTCAGGGTGCCAGCAATAAAGACGGACCACCAGATGCAAGCAGAACCAACCAGCGTCCTCAACCTCAAGGTTGTCTGTAAACACCAATTACTAATTCCTCCCGACAGTTGGGGATCGGCATGCCCTAGATTCTGCTACAGTATCTGAAATTATTTCTGCATTCCATATTATGTCAAGGAAAAGCCACATATTTATATTGATCTGCTGATCCATAATCTATTCATCTCATTTCTAGGAGCATCAGCCAAACCACAGAGTGTTGATCCATCATCAGAGACCGTTAAGAGATCTTCTGAGCCGCCTTCAAAGCCCAGTCAAGCCCAGAAAGCTACTCCAGGTCAATCCCAGAAACCAACCCATCCCCAGAAGCCAAGTCCTGTGCAGAAGGCGGCCTCTGTGACAAAGCCGCCCGTGCCGAGGCCTCCCCCCATGACAAGAGCGCCATCTGTCACAAAACCCACTCCAGATTCCAGCTCAGCTCCTTCCAAAGTGTCTCCATCTTCCCCAGCTAGGTCGGCAGGAGGTCCAGGTTCCCCAGTTTCAGGCTCTACACCGGTGTCGGCTGCCACCACAGAGCAACCCAAACCCCAGGTTCCAGGATCCCCCACGCCATCTCCCGGAAAGCCAAAGGAGCTGCCGCCCAAACCCACACCACCCGCCAAGCCCATCCCTCCTGTGCGCAGGAACTCCAAGCCGCAGCTGCAGCCAAAGCCACAAACCCCGCCTCCACCCAGGGCTTCACCCAAACCGCAGTCGGACGCCCCCCAGAACCCGGCACCCGCTGAGACCTCGGACAGCACCTCCTCTGCCGCCTCCTCTCCTGGCCTGACGCAGGTACAGTCGCCAGCCAAAGCCAGCCAGTCACCGCCGAACGTCCAGTCTCCCGCTAAGCCCAAGGCTGCCTCTCCGTCCCAAAACCCAGAGTCGGAAACAGCCACCGCCCCCGCTGAGGCCCAAGAGGAACAACCAACCTCCCAGCCAAAGAGCCATCCTCTGCTCAAGTAAGAGCCATTTCATCAAAGACACATATTTCATTTAGTCACCTCTTACCTCTCAGCTATTTATCGCATTAGCAAAGCAGGGCTTGTTCCACTCCAGTCCTGTAGGTGGCAGTAATCAGCACTGCAAAATTGGTGCCAACCACCACACATAATGATGGGTTTACGTCACAGCTTCTTATGTTGGATCTGGTGAACTTTGTTTTGTCCAATGCAAGCGCAGAACATCTTCCTCACTCCATCTGAACCCTTTAACCAGATCTGCACCAAGATGTTAGGCATTCTTCCCCATGCCTGCTACCCTTGCACAAACTACAACCTACAAAAAATCATTTAAAATTAATAATAATTTGTATTGTTTTTTTTTTAATTTTCAAATTATTACTGTTAGAAATTACATTTTTTTCTTTATTTTTTAATTTTTTGACTTTTCCTCAAATGTTCTTCCTTTTTTTGCATTTCCCCGCCATTTTTTTCTTGTGTTCATTGTTTCCGATTTGCCTTTTACCCTTTTTAAGCAGGACAGAGGTAGACAAAAAATGTTTTTTGTTGTTTTTTTTAACAGTGAGCAGTTTTTGCTGGGGATAAAAACTTTGCATTGATAGTTAAAGTGAGAGCTCATGCTGCTATCTGCTGCCCGCTTTTAGTAAGCACACATGCATCAGCTTGCGTTACTGCTGATGCCACGCCAACTGCCACTGAGCTGTTGCAGCCACACGACGGCGCAGAAGTTACACGATCCTGCCCACCAAGGGCCCTTCACGGCCTGCACTGTTCACTTCTATGAAGTTCTGCTGTGAAATGTTTCCCTGACGTTTGTCATCCTTCCTCATTTTATTAACACTCCCACTTATCTCCCTTCCTGCGTCCTACCGTCCCCCCCTTACTTGCTCCCTCCCTCCCTCCTGTTCTCTCTCCTCTGCCATCCCAGTAAGTCCCAGTCACTGACCAATGCCTTCAACGCCTTCAGCGACTCCTCCTTCTTCCGCGGAGTCTCCAGCTCCAGCGGGAGCGACGGCCAAGAAGAGGCCAAGGCCGAGACCATTCGCAATCTCCGAAAGTCCTTCGCCAGCCTTTTCTCTGACTAGAACCCCACACCCGACCCCCTACCACACATAGCTTCTGGCTTTCCACCGCCCCTCCTTGTCTTTCCCTGTTGGCCAGCAATGATTGACATTTAAATGTGAACTAGTCTGAGGTTTGTGTGTTCAACTTTAAATGTACTTTGGTCCCTCCTCTGCCTCCTCCATGTCAGCTTCGGGGTAGGCTGTTGAGTGCATGCTGCTGTACCAGGATCGGTGGAATGACTGAGTTATGTCGCTGATATACGCGCCAAAAGAATAGCATAGTGTAGGACACAGAAGAGAATATTTATTTTCCCACCGCATACTAATTTTAAACTATATGAAAAGTATCATACAGTGGAAACTCCAATGTGGAAAAACATGTGAGAGGAAACGTGTGATGATAACCATAGAACAAGGAAAGGCACTTTGAAATAAGTAGGTTAAATATCATTCGCATAGACTTATTTTCTTTTCTTTTATTGCACTGAGAACAACAAAGAACTAAAACAACATTATTGAATACAGGACCCCGCGTGGACACAATTCAGCATTCATGACTTGTAAATTCACCACATTTTTAAATTCATTTTCAATTACTGGTTTTTCACCAGTCGCAATAGAGTCCGGAAACAAATTGACTGGAAAAGCGGGCCCCCACTAAAGCCCATTCTAGTCAAATGTCTTCAAAGGTGAAGTCATTTTTTTGTGTTGTTGTTTTATCCTACTGTATTTCTAACATCTCTTTGGAAAAACGGTGCACACCAAGGTTCGACTTTGGAGTTTCCGCTGTGTCAAATACAGGACAGAATGTACATAGAATATATATATATACGCAGTGGTCATTATTTAATAGATAAAAAGTCTATATATATAAATACACAATATATACATGGATATAAGCCAGAAGCTTTGTATCAGTGACATAACTCTTAGAAATTACAAAGTGGCTGGATTTATACACATTTTAACCACTAGTGATTATATTTGATGGTTTCCCTCGTGATGCAGTATTTTCGCAGTAAATGGTTTTTTGGGGGGTTTTTTTGGTCCCCACGTGAATTTGTCAAGTACGTGTTCCTGTGTAAATCCAGCCGTGGTGTCTCGTTTTGGTGCCCTCTCCTGACGTTCACTGTCCCGCAGTGCGAGGGAGTGTGTGTGTGTGTGTGTGTGTTCATGTTCTGCATGGCTCCTCCGTGTGGCTCTCCAGTGACATTTGGAGCTGTCCGAGCTTCTTCTATCAGTGTTGACGTTAGCTTTCCGTTCGTTGCCTCTCTCCCTCTGTAGATGTTGTAGCCCTATCGTGTTTCACAGCTTTGTTGCGTAGCCGTGCAGACCTGAGTCAACCTTGAAATCCATTCATCTGCCGCAAAAAGCGTGTGAAGTCATTTGCAAGGCTGGGCAGCCGTCCCGGTACGAGTGCGCCCTGTTGAGTAAATGAATGCATTTCGAAGAGGAGAAGACGCGTGTCTGTTGCTGTCGCTGTTGAGTTCTTCTTCTTCACCAACGTGTACATCCTTCTCCTGTATTTGTCCTTTGTTGATGATGCTGTCATAGAGAAGACATCGAGACAGTAGTGCAATAACACCCTGACGTGACTGTTGCGTGCCGTCACCCTCGTATCCATAGAAATATGATTGTTTATCTGTTAGAACTTCCACATTCCTTCAACTGGATGACACCTTCCAGGTTTTAACAGTAAGAGTCCACACTTAGGCTCTGTTTTAATCCAACTCTTGCTTGTTTGCGCTGGTCAGGTGTTCACACAGGCCAAAACGAACTAGAAGTGGATTACAACAGGCTAAATTGCACCCTTTAAGCATGGAATAGTTTTAAATACAAGAGAACCTCCATTTTCCTTTGGTGAGGTGTCACTGTGTTTACACCGGACCAAAACAAAGTACAATTGGATTAAAACGGACCAAATCATGCCGGTCTGAGCCTACCACGAGAGTGGAATTGTTTTGAATAAAAAGCAGCCTGGATGTTTTGCTTTGGTCAGGTGTTCGTGTGTTCTCATGAGACCAAATGGGACTGGAACTGGGTTAAAGCAGGGTGTCCAGACTGGAAACACCCTTTGGATAGAGCTGTATTTAGAAAGACTAAATTGTAACGGCGGGAAAGCACCTTCAGAAGAGTGCAATAGTTCCGTCTAAAAACCAGCGTGGGTGTTTTCCTTGGGTCACTGTGTTCACATGGAACTAAAACTAGAGTAAAACAGACAAAGGGGTGTCGCAGTGAAAACAACCTCAGATGAGTGGATAGAACTGGATTACACCTAAGTGGTAGTGTGAAAGCATCTTTTAAGAAACAGTTGGGTGTTTACTTTGGTCAGGTGTCAAGGTTCACACTGGAGCCAAAACCAACTACAACTGGATTCAAACAGACTTAAGTTTGCAGTGGGCGGGCACCCTTTACGAGAGGAATAGTTTGGGATGATGTTTTCCTTTGGTCCGGTGTCACTGTGTTCACATCAAACCAAAATGAACTACAACTGGATTCAAACTGCCTAAATTGTGCTAGTGTAAAAGTACATTGTTAACTGGACGGGTTCCAAAACAGCCCTGGGGGGGGGGTTTGCTTTGGTCAGGTATCACTGTGTTCTCACTGAACTCAAACCGGATTGAAACGGACTAGTGTGAACGCACCCTTTACGAGTGGTATTGTTTTAAACTAAAGCCGTCTGGAAAGCATCCCGACTTGTCATGTTACATCCCTCGTCACGTTGCCAAAAAGTAACCTTATCGTATGTATGCATGTTTATATGTACGTATGGATGTGTTTGGATGTACAGACGGGTAACTAAAAAGGAAGCAACCAATAAATGTGGATGTGAAAATCACCCCAAGCTGTAATTGGGCATTATTGTCACCACCATCATGGAAATAGCATCAAACGGCCCTTAAAACTGGTTCTGAAGTAGCCGGGCAGGGAGTACTTTCGGTATTGGTGTAAACCTGCCAATATGTCCAAATGTATTATCCTCAACATGCCTTTTGACCCCCGGAACACACGAGACAGAAAATAACTGAGAACCACTGCCTCAGAAGATTGACACAATTATGTTGGTTGTAACGTTCAAGTGTCACCCATCGGTATGCGCCATCTCAGGAGGGATTATTTTGTGTAATAAATTGATTGTTTTGAGGCTTCATATTTAAGGTATAGTTGTACAAGAAGAGTTTTTGATTTGTAGTGTGTTTATATTTGTAATGCATTAGCGCTTTGCATGACCTGGTGACTGATGATGCTTTCTTTTAATGTACAGAGTAAAAGTTACTAATAAAGTTGTGGCTCCACCATTCCAAGTCAATGTCATGCCAATGTGTGATTTTTATGGAAGTCTTAGTACTGCTGAAAATACATGTAATTGATTTTGTTCATATATTCTAACATTGTTTTTTTAATCCTTAGACGCAGTCAATGTTGGGTTTTTTTTGCACTGCAAACAATTTTCTGGTCTAAATTGACCATTAGTAGCTGTAGCGCGCAGCCTCTGCTGATACTACAAGCCCCAGAATGCACCACGATGGCTGACGTTTTTTCACGCTACGTAGCGCTCCACTACAATACACTCTCACTCTGTGTTTTGTTACGTGGAAATCCTGGAAGTGTCAGTGTACCTGCCTACTACGACGGCCCAAGAGGGTCAAAACAGCGTTAGCGTAAAATGGAGCTTGTGAGTTGCCAGCAAAAGAGCCAGTAAGGTTTGCCAACAGAGGTAGCTCATTTTTGTGTTGCGCCTGCTCTATGTGGACACCAGAGGGCGCCATACACGCACACGCAGACGCATGCAAAAAGATATCTAATGCGACGCTAAGTTATTGATTAGCGGGTATCTTCTTTGTTTACGCTCTATAAATAATAACATAATACTAACACTACCTTTAATCGTAGACATTTTTTGTTTAGGGTCATTTAATGGTAACCACAACCCCTGGAGTATCCAATGGGAACTGGGCTCAGAAGAAGTACTGAAGCATCTGTCTGTGGGAACCCATTCTAGTCAGCTTCATGATTTGATTATTTTCGTGGCCTACATGACGTTTAACACGTACGTCTCATTGTTTCCTATGAAAAGTACAATGCTGAATCAGGTTTACAATGTAAAAGAGTTGAAAACTGTACTGCAATTGGACTAACCATGGATGTGAGCCATCTCTGCATTTGCGTCGACCATCTTCATCCTTTTCTAAGAGGAAGCGAACGCTCATGTTCACCAGAGAGGACATTGGGGGAAAAAATGTCAGTATCTTAAAAAGAAACGCACGGTGGCCGAGGGGTTGGCATGTTGGCCACACAGTCTGAAGAGCTGGGTTAGAATCCTGGCTAGGAATCTCTGTGTGGAGTTTGCATGTTCACCCCGTGCATGCTTGGGTTTTCTCCCACATTCTAAAAACATGCATGTTAGGTTAACTGGCGACTCTAAATTGTCCGTAGGTGTGACTGGTTGTTAGTCTGTATGTGCCATGCGATTGGGTGACCACCAGTCCGAGGTCTACAACGCCTCTCGCCCGAAGTTGGCTGGGATAGGCTCCAGGCTAAAATAGAAAATGGATCTTAAAATGACTGTATTTTACCAAACCACTGCAAACTCTTGATTAAACACTCCGTTTCTACATTTACAAACACAATAGCAGGGTAAATGTACCTTTCCTGTGCCCATACAACATATACCAATATGAATGGTATCTCCACTGGACAGCGTACAAAAATGCATCGCTATCTTGCAAGAGGATGTTCCACTCCGCAACAGTAGGGGGCAGCAGCTAGAGCAAAAGTGGTGACATTCACTTCTGACTCATCTGGATACAGAGTGAAATGTAAATAAATGTCTCCTATTTTTAATGGGCATTAAGCTCTTTAATACGACTGTTGTAGTCCGTTACTGGCAAAATGTAACAACAACAAGGTAGAGCATCCATTTTCTATGCCGCTTATCCTCATTAGGGTCGCGGGGATGCTGGAGCCTATCCCAGCTGACTTTGGGCAGGAGGCGGGGTACACCCTGGACTGGTCGCCAGCCAATCGCAGGGCACATACAGACAAACAAACATTCACACTCTAATGGACAATTTAGAGTCGCCAATGAAGCTAACATGCATGTTTTTGGAATGTGGGAGGAAACCGGAGTACCCGGAGAAAACCCACGCAGAGAACATGCAAACTCCACACAGAGATGCCCAACGGAGATTCGAACCCAGAACCACCTGACTGTGAGGCCAACATGCTACCCATTTTTTAATATGACTGTTGTAGTCCATTACTGGCAATCTGTAACAACAACAAGGTAGAGTATGAATATTCTAACTTAGAAGACACGTAGTAAACAGGCCTAGCTAGCATTAAGGCTAAAAACAGACAACCACACTTCTATTCTAGACTTGAGCTTATTTTGGTATTTTCAACCTTAGCCTTGGACGATTATTATTTGTTGAAATGTTCATGTCTTTCTTTCTTTACATATATACTAAGATTATACAGTATTCCCTCACCACTTTGCGCTTCCAATTACTTTTTTTTTTTTAGAAATACTGTATATTAATTAATAAATCATGCTGTTTTGTGGTTTTATCACTCCAAAAATTAAGCAGTTTGTATGTAGTTCTGCCGTATTAGGTATTGTCGGGCATCAAAATGGATACATGATAAAAAAACACTAATATAAGGGCATTCCGAAGGCGCATTGAAAGAATATGCTTTATTCTACACTGGTCATTAGGTGTTATTATCTCTCTAACCGGCAAAATCAAATCTTAACAGGGGCTACTGTTGGCGCCGTAACCAACTTAACTCTCTGCAAAAGTGTTGCCTTTATAAACTAGAAAAGCATAGAGATAGTTCCCCACGTATTGTGATCCACCCCAAAATAATAATCCTACAATGTTTTAATCCGTCTTTGATATGTGCAGAACTTGCTGGGACCAAGTGCTCTGATAATTTTTTGTTGGAGAGACTATGTCTCTCAGCTGGCCTGGGAATGCCTCGGGATCCGCCAGGAGAAGGAAGTCTAGGCTTCCTTGCTTGGATGGATAAATGCAATACAATAAATAAGCACAGTTTACATCTAAACCAGGGGTGTCCAAAGTGCGGCCTGGGGGCCATTTGCGGCCCGCGGCTGTGTTTTAATTGGCCTGGAGCACATTCTAAAAACATTATAAACAAAAAAGGTAAAAAAAAAAGACAAATCATCAGTAGGTTTAGAGGTATAAGGACAATAAGGATATTATGGGAATAAAGTAATCATTAAATAATTATGTGGGAAAAATTTACAAGAAGAAAGTAAAAAATAATAAATAAATAAAAAATGTCTAATTTTGCAAGAATAAAGTCAAAATAGCAAGAGAAAAAAGTCGTATTGTAACGTGAAAAAAAGTTTCTTCCTAACTTCTAATATTAGGAGCAAAAATAATGTCATTTTAGTAGCATATGGCTAACATATTAGAGAAAAAAATGCAATTTTTTAAAAGTTTAATATTATGAGTATTATGACACAACAAAATAGTTGGAATTTCTGGAAATTAGGTTGGGGGGAAAAGCTTGGTTACAGACCAAAAACACCAAACGGGGTCTTTTCACAACAAGAGATGCTGCTTTAACAATTGTTCGGGATAAGCTTCGTAACGTAACAAACCAGCGTCAATTAGAAGCCAAGCTGGTTTGTTGTGGAAACTACTTGGAAGTCATTCTGTGATTTTAGGAGGCCCCCGGGCCGCCGAGCAGGAAGGAGCAGGAGGGCAGGCAGGAGGCCGCCATAGTGATGGGAAGTTACACAAANTCCAATTACTTTTTTTTTTTTAGAAATACTGTATATTAATTAATAAATCATGCTGTTTTGTGGTTTTATCACTCCAAAAATTAAGCAGTTTGTATGTAGTTCTGCCGTATTAGGTATTGTCGGGCATCAAAATGGATACATGATAAAAAAACACTAATATAAGGGCATTCCGAAGGCGCATTGAAAGAATATGCTTTATTCTACACTGGTCATTAGGTGTTATTATCTCTCTAACCGGCAAAATCAAATCTTAACAGGGGCTACTGTTGGCGCCGTAACCAACTTAACTCTCTGCAAAAGTGTTGCCTTTATAAACTAGAAAAGCATAGAGATAGTTCCCCACGTATTGTGATCCACCCCAAAATAATAATCCTACATTGTTTTAATCCGTCTTTGATATGTGCAGAACTTGCTGGGACCAAGTGCTCTGATAATTTTTTGTTGGAGAGACTATGTCTCTCAGCTGGCCTGGGAATGCCTCGGGATCCGCCAGGAGAAGGAAGTCTAGGCTTCCTTGCTTGGATGGATAAATGCAATACAATAAATAAGCACAGTTTACATCTAAACCAGGGGTGTCCAAAGTGCGGCCTGGGGGCCATTTGCGGCCCGCGGCTGTGTTTTAATTGGCCTGGAGCACATTCTAAAAACATTATAAACAAAAAAGGTAAAAAAAAAAGACAAATCATCAGTAGGTTTAGAGGTATAAGGACAATAAGGATATTATGGGAATAAAGTAATCATTAAATAATTATGTGGGAAAAATTTACAAGAAGAAAGTAAAAAATAATAAATAAATAAAAAATGTCTAATTTTGCAAGAATAAAGTCAAAATAGCAAGAGAAAAAAGTCGTATTGTAACGTGAAAAAAAGTTTCTTCCTAACTTCTAATATTAGGAGCAAAAATAATGTCATTTTAGTAGCATATGGCTAACATATTAGAGAAAAAAATGCAATTTTTTAAAAGTTTAATATTATGAGTATTATGACACAACAAAATAGTTGGAATTTCTGGAAATTAGGTTGGGGGGAAAAGCTTGGTTACAGACCAAAAACACCAAACGGGGTCTTTTCACAACAAGAGATGCTGCTTTAACAATTGTTCGGGATAAGCTTCGTAACGTAACAAACCAGCGTCAATTAGAAGCCAAGCTGGTTTGTTGTGGAAACTACTTGGAAGTCATTCCGTGATTTTAGGAGGCCCCCGGGCCGCCGAGCAGGAAGGAGCAGGAGGGCAGGCAGGAGGCCGCCATAGTGATGGGAAGTTACACAAACGGTAATCACACTACAAACAAGGCAAAATTATAATGCTATAAGAAACTGAAAAGATGAACTCATTGTTGACCTGGGTATTTTGTCTATGATTCACTCACCTACCCGCTCTGGCCCTTTTCGAGTCGTTCGTTCATTACGTGATAGCGCCACGTGAGCTTATTTGTCTGCGTAAAAGTGCTCACGTGGCAAAAGAACGAATGACTCAAACCCGAAGACTCGAGAGATGAACTAATCGATTCTCTTTCCGGCTCACGTAGCATAGGATAGACTTATGGGGCTGTCACGTGATTAATGAACGACTCAAAACCCGAAGACTTGAATGATGAACTAATCAATTTTTTTTTTCTGTTCATGCAGCATAGATAGGATATTACGCAAATGCGCCTGCGCGACTGAACTAATCACTCCCGGAGACAATTAGTTCTTCCAAAGTCACATTGAAGAATCGTTCAAAATAAACGAATCGTTAACAAACGACCCATCATTACTGTGACACTGCTCGAGCTTTACAGTATTCACGTTTTACTTGTGGGGATTACTTGTATGTGTATCATCTCTAAAATATGTGTGTAATCGCCATAATATCGGTTTTCATCTCTGTATTATGCGTATAATGTCAACAATATCAGCATAATCGCTGTAATATTTGTATGATTTTTGTGAAATATCTGTCTGTTGTTACGCAAGTGCGCATGCGCGACTTAATTAATCACTCCCGGAGACAATTCGTTCTTCCCGAGTCACATTTAAGATTCGTTCAAATCGAACAAATCGTTCACGAACGACCCATCAGCAGCCCGCCACAGCGGAGACACTGGACGGCGTTGTTGAGGCCCAACTCCGCTGGTGGAGGCGATACCAGCACACCACGACTCCTGTCGGATGAGCTCCCCCTGGAGAGGCGACGAGGAAGCTGGCTTCAGGTCAGCCACGCCTCCCCCTCGCATACCATCCGCGCTACCGGCGCTCCAGGGCGGTAGTTTGCCCGGGACTTGACCCGCTCGCCGCGCGCTCGGCCCAGGGTGACGCTCCCACTGAGCCAGGGGGTGGTGATGGAGGGCTGGGGGTGCGGTTAAAGTGCCAGTCAGTCAGGTGCTGCTCCACACTTTCAATGGGACTTTGACATGCAAACACCAGGCACAGATTTCAACTATCAAACCGGGCATAGTTTTGTAGGTAAGTCTCGGGTATTTCGTGCCTTTTCCTCCTCTCGCGGGATTCATTGGGGTGGTTTCAAGTCGTACCTGAAGTTGCTGAATCCTCGGTGGAGGTTCCACGATCTGGTCACACCGCGGCGTGGAAATGTCCCACGTGACTCATCATGACGTTGCGATTCCGCTCACTGGCTCCAGGATGGAATGGCAGATTTGTACACCCGCGTAGGGAATAAAAACGCACTTTATGCGCATCCGACGGGATGTATGCAGACATGGATTGGCTTAAGTGAGTAGGTCAGATTGATTGATCTGATCTGATTTTTATTTTACCTATATATATATATATATATATATATATACATATATGGAGAGAGAGTAGGAAATCAAATTAAAAAGGCTGTCAGTGCTGTTTTTGAAATTGCTGCAAATATGCAAAAGAGATAAGAAGTAAATTGAGAAAAAAATCCGACCCTGAATAAACACAAAAATATTAGAATCTGATGTATTTTTTGGCCCATTAAGTGAGAAAATAAAAAACAAGCCTATTCAATCGCAAATGGGATTATACAAATTACACAGCATAATGTTTTTCTCTTTAAATTTCACCAGTTTTTAATAGTTTAAAATTATTTCTTGACATTTTGCCAAATATGAAACGTACATGTTTCATATTTTTTATAATTGAAAATGTCACTACATTAAATTTGTGGTTATTTTTTGGAAAAGAACATTTTAAAATTACTTTGATTGTATTTCAATCATTTGGCCGCTTTGCCGCTTATCCTCATTAGGGTCGCGGGGGGATGCTGGAGCCTATCCCAGCTGACTTGGGGCGAGAGGCGGGGTACACCCTGGACTGGTCACCAGTCAATCGCAGGGCACATATAGACAAACAAACATTCACACTCACATTCATACCTGTATATAACCTCCATCCATCTAACCATCTTCTATGTCGCTAATCCTCACTAGTCCAATTAACCTAACATGCTTTTTTTTGAAACGTGTCAGCCAGAAGAACCACAGCAAACACACACAGGGAGAACATGCACAAGCCACACAGAGACGCCGAAACGGAGATAAGAACCCAGCTCTTCCACATCTCCTGATGGTGTGGCCAACATTCTAACCACTAGGCCACAATGCAGAATTATAATTATTGGAAAATATTTTTCACCAAAATGCAATGGGAAATTTCATAACAGTCTCGTTCTAATACACAAACCACCATTTTGTTCATTTATATATATTTTGTCCGCCTAACTGCATTTCTGTGTGGTAACAATAATTAAAATAAAAAATATATTCATAGATATAAAAAAAAAAAAAACAAATTACTCCACGATTGGCTGACCAGTCCCGGGTGTACACAGCCTCCTGCTCATCATCAGCTGGGCTGCCCCCCCCCCCCACAACCCCAGTGTAGACAAGCGGCATAGAAAATCAATAAATGACAGCAAAGTCATTTTTCAAAAATTGACTTGAAAAAAAAGGACTAATGTAACCAAAAATGTAATAAAATAATAATAAATAAATGGATGGATGGAGAAGAAATTACTGACAACCTGTGTTATATACTGCATATATATATATATATATATATATATATGCTGCATATATATACTGTATATATACCTACACACACATACACATAGTATCAGCATTTAGACTAAATATGAGGCGAAAGAAAAAGAGTAAAAATACAGTACAGTATAGTTGTTGGAAGGAAGGTGCGTTCAAGAACCGTCAAACAAAGCAAACAGATCGCTGCTCGCATTAAACATTCAAAAACTATGGGATTTCTACCTGTATATCGTTTTTTGAATAGAATGAAGTCCCATGTTTCCCAAATTGATATCGCACATAAAATTTGATGTAGTTATGATTGTAGTTGTGTATCTAATTGTACCTAATATATATATATATGTGTGTGTATATATATATGAGTATACTGTATATATATATATATAGTACATATAGTACCTAAGATATAGGAGGGATGTCTGATGTTGAGCTTTCTTGCCACTATCTGATGTCAACCAATACCGATATGATGATATAATGTGATTAATGTGGAACACGGGCCGCACGGTGGATGAGTGGGTAGCACATTGGCCTCACAGTCAGGAGGTTCAGGGTTGTGGAGTTTGCATGTTTTCTCCAGGTACTCCGGTATCCAGAGTGTGAATGTTTGTCTGTCTATATGTGCCCTGCGATTGACTGGCGACCAGTCCAGGGTGTACCCCGCCTCTCGCCCAAAGTCAGCTGGGATAGGCTCCAGCATGCCCGCGACCCTAATGAGGATAAGCGGCATAGAAAATGGATGAATGAATATGGAACCCACACATTGTGGTGACCCACAATAGATGTTCACCAAGTGTACTTCTGTTTCCCGCTTATGAGGATGTTGTAGCCACTTAGCTTGTTGTTGAGTGGAGAGTAAATTACACTAATTATAACAAAAAGAATAGATCAGTTGTTTGCAAAGATTATTGTGCGTTAGTGAGAATTACAAAGAAAAAAATCCCAGTTGAAATGTCAGTGCTGATGTAACAGGGGTATTTGAAATTTGGGGAAGTTTAGGTCAATTATACTCATCTATATTTAGAAAAGCCTCACAAAGGTCGTCCTGATTCATTGCCGCATATGCCTTTCACATTTTTATGACTTGTGATACACATGTGGAGCGGAACTTTGCAAAAGTCCAGAAAAATTTGCACAATCTCCGAAACCGTTTCAAAACTCTTTCTTTTCTCATTGGGCATAATGAAAATATGCTTGCTGTAATCTGTTCCCAGTTCAAACCTTTGCTATAACAGTGTTTGAAGTGTAAAAAGAAGTGAACCATTGTTAATTATAATGAATATATAAGAATGAACACATGAAAACATGACGCAAAGTTGATTCGCCTTAGTCGTGCTCACGGTTTTAACGTCGTAAAATGTCACACAAACATAAAGACTGTATGTTCCGCAATTGTCTTTTTTCTATTGTCCCAAAACATTCCCAGAAAGCCCAAGAAAAAGCAAAACATGCATTAGAGTTAAACCTTTGGAACTGGCTCAGCTGAGGTGTTGCGCGCTGTACTGATGTCCCCGGTGGTACGGCAGGCGTGGTGGCGCCACGTTTTCTGTTGTGTTACGGTTGGAAGTCGGCAGTTCTGCAGGTCTTTGGGTGCAATTTTAGATTTAGCATTACATGAATAAAATACAGTTTAACACTTAACATTACATTAATACAGTGGTTCTCGGTTATTTTCTGTCACACACACCCCCAGGGCCCAGAAATGCACCCCCATTTTAAATACTATTGACACCCTATAACATATATTTATTTATCTGTACTGTACAAACTGAACCTGAAACTGAAACCAGGAAAATGCAACAACATGGAGAGCTGTGGGGTGTATTTAAGAGTCAGATGGCATGTTGAGTATAATACATTTGGACATTTTAGCAGGTTTACACTAACATTGAAAGTACTCCCTGCTTCTCGCCCCCCCCCCAACAGTTCAGACCAGTCCCGGGTGTAACCCGCTTCTCGCTCAAGAGTCAGCTGGGATAGGCTCCAGCACACCCGCGACCCTAATGGGGATAAGCGGTATAGAAAATGGATGGATATTATTACCCAATAGATAACTTGCCTAGAAATGAGTGAAGTCAATGTGTTCAAGTGTTTATTGTTGATAACAAACAAATAATGATAAAGTTCGAAAGATTTGTCTGTCAAACTAAAATGAACAAAACATTTAGAAAGAAAAAGCTGAATTGCATTATTAAAACATTATTCCCAGTCCTTCACGGGCCAGGTGTGGCCCGCGGGCCTTGTGTTTGACACCTACGCCATAGCGGCTTTTGTGTACGTGCACGTGTGTGTGAGTGAGTCAGACTTTGCACTTGGTCATAAATGGACTGTCTGAGATAGCGCCGCACAGTAGAGTACATCTATGTTGCTTCTTGCATGGCTCACACATCAATGGAAATACTCACCTTCTATTTCCCACACAGCAGATGATGGAAAGAAAACAACTAATAGCTGACACTTGGTTGATATTTACAGAAAGCCAACCTTTGATTTGCTTTTTTCAGAGGGCATTACCATTTTGTTGACTTATTTTAGCCTTAAGAGGTTATCTCTTTATGCTTTAAATTAGATGTAATTATTAACCACAAGGCCAGACACGGAACTATTTCTTCTTGCAGCTCGGCTGCAGCAGATCTCCGAAAATCTCCAAAATCTTGTCTCTTTTAATACACAGCATAGGAAACATGCAATACAATAATCAGATCATGGCAGACAAGCGGAGGCTCGGCTGCAGGAGAGGGCCCACCTTCGCACAGCAGGCCTCCAAAATCTTGTCTTCTTTGATGCACAGTCAAGGACACTTGGCCAAAAGTGGTCATGTTGCTGGAGTGCAGCTCCTCTCCGGTAACAGCTTTTGGCCTCTCTTAATGTGCGACACGTTCTATCCAAACTAATTATTTAAAACTCTCTTATATGCACACAAAATATATATACTGTACAGTAAATCCCATAGTTAGCTATAATAGATGGTATATATGTCGATACTCCTCCCTGAGCCACCCCCTCATCGCGGTGGAGGAGTTTGCGTGTCCCAATGTTCCCAGGGGCTAAGTTGTCGGGGGCTGTCATGCCCCTGGTAGGGCCACCCAGGACAAACATAACTGGATTTGGTATACGAACAGGCGGTGGGTGTAAATAAGCTTGTTTTCTTCCCACTCCTTTTCGAGCCAAATTGTTCTGTGTTTATATGTGTACTTTGATTATGTTCTGTTTCTAAAAATATTGCCAAGTCACATCATCTTTATGTTTACAGATGCCGATTTATTTTGTATTATTTACAGATGTATTTTTATAACTATGTCATTTCTGTACATAAATTATGAATCAAATGGATAAAATCACCATTTAATGACACTTTTGCCTTCTTAGAAGATGTATTTGTTGACAAGGTGGCTGTGAGATCTACATGGTAGCCAACTTTGTGGATTGCTGTGAGTTCGTTTTCAATAGTGTTTCTCACAGTGGTGGTACTTGTTGTTGGTAGCATCACTTTCTTTGGCTGCATGGTGGGTTATTGTGCAAGCATGATCAATAAGAAAGCAGAGACTCGTGTTGTAACTGTGTTAGTTGGCAAAGAACTACACAGTTGCTGATGTCCTATGTGGGTTGTTTACAATGACTCTGATTTCGGTACACTTTGCTAGTGAGGATGTTCGTGATTTAAAAAAATGGTACACACACAGTTGGATTCAAGCAGTATATTAATAACTTATAATAATTATCATATTGTACGCTAAATATATGCAAACCGAGGGGTGTACGGCATTTGAGGTTCCACTGTAAACATTTGCAACTTTTTGAGCAAATTGATCTATAACCATGTCAAAGGATTAGCTCTACCCTCCAATTGTTTTGCACCCCCATTTTTTCCAATTTCATCTTTTATTGGATTGACTTTTATTTTTATTAGGGGCCTGACTCACAGAGGTTTGTGACAAAAGCCAAACAATATTGTTGGTCATGCTGTGTAAAAAGTCAATTCAACAATACTTTGATTGCCTTATTTGATTTGAAGAGCTGTTTTCATAACCATATACAATTCCAAAATTCATGTTTGTAAAACAATCCATCCATCCATTTTCTTCCGCTTATCCGAGGTCGGGTCGCGGGGGCAGAAGCCTAAGCAGGGAAGCCCAGACGTCCCGCCCCTCGGCCACTTCGTCCAGCTCTTCCCGGGCCAGCTGAAAGACATAGTCTCTCCAGCGTGTCCTGGGTCTTCCCCGAGGCCTCCTACCGGTTGGACGTGCCCTGAACACCTCCCCAGGGAGGCGTCCGGGAGGCATCCTAACCAGATGCCTCAGCCACCTCATCTGACTTCTGGTGAGAGTTGGACTCCGCCAGGGCTGCCCTTTGTCACCGATTCTGTTCATTACTTTCATGGACAGAATTTCTAGGGGCAGCCAGGGCGTTTAGGGGTTTTGGTTTGGTGGCCACAGGATTCGGTCTCTGCTTTTTACGGATGATGTGGTCCTGCTGGCTTCATCGAGCAGTGACCTTCAACTCTCACTGGATCGGTTTGCAGCTGAGTGGGAAGCGGCTGGGATGAGAATCAGCACCTCCAAATCTGGGTCCATGGTTCTCGCCTGGAAAAGGGTGGAGTGCCATCTCCGGGTCGGGGATGAGGTCCTGCCTCAAGGGGAGGAGTTTAAATACCTCGGGGTCTCGTTCACGAGTGATGGAAGGAATGAATGTGTGATGGACAGGCGGATTGGTGCGGCGTCTGCAGTGATGCGGACTCTGCACCGATCTGTCGTGGTGAAGCTCTAGAGATCTGACCCGAAAGGCAAAGCTCTCAATTTACCGGTCGATCTACGTTCCTACCATCACCTATGGTCATAAAAAATCGTATTTAAAACAACTGATTTGTCTTAATCGGCTTGCACCGGTATCGGATCGGAAGCCAAAAAATGTGGACCGGGAGATCCCCAATGATGATTATTGAAAATAAATTTGAAATCTTTGGATTTTTTTTTTAAACAACAGCAAAAGTAGGGACAAGAGCAAAGTTGATACCAACGATAGGCATTTTCACCAATATTACAAAGCTGAGAGGTAGTTTTATCTTGAAATAGACATAACTTCTTAGCATATCTACTTCTGTTGCTTTACAAAATATCTACATATACATTACATTACATTCCTTAAATTCTTTCATTTTTTGCTATTTTGCTATTTGGCTAAGTTTGGATGCCCCTGCCCCAGACAAACTTCAAAATCATGTCTTCCAGAAGGGTGGAATTTGTTCCAACTTCCAAGCAAGCTCAGCCTCAATTTTCACTTCTTGTAGGTGCAGTATGGTCAGTCTGATGCTTTATGTCTATTTTTAGTAGAGGGGTGTATCTTTTGGCCAAGGAGCAGCCCATTAAATGATGAGGATAGATGTGTTTAGACACAGCATCTAGAATGACATTTGAGGACTTGGAGTTCCCCCTCAAGGTGATTGCACACCCACTAGCCCATCCCAAATGGAACTCCCAACCGACGCCAATGGAAAAAAGCTATCAGTGAAACTCAAGCGATTGTAAAACACGGCTGTGTATTTTTTGTGTGTCAGGAATTTTGACTGACGGGTCATCGCTCTAGGGCAAAAAAAATTGGAGCTGTTTTGCAGTAGTCCATAAATCAGCAGCAGAGGCAGCAGCCCTTTTATGTAGACAATC
Organism: Oostethus manadensis; assembly: GCA_024372805.1. Classification (NCBI taxonomy): domain Eukaryota; kingdom Metazoa; phylum Chordata; class Actinopteri; order Syngnathiformes; family Syngnathidae; genus Oostethus; species Oostethus manadensis. The sequence continues at coordinate 1,579,502 of QODF01000279.1, forward strand.
TTCGCCGTGTTAAACCCACCATAAATGTTTTGGGCAGGACATTTGCACTCCATTTTTGTTGACAAATGTGTCTTTACTAAGCAACGCTACCATTTATGGCGACAAAATCTTTAGGGTATTGGCTCGTCTGCTAAATTGACGATCTATGTTAGTGGGCAGGATAAATGCTCCTATACATGTTGCAAAACTCAGTGTTGGTGTGTGGACGGGAAAAACAGAACTCAGTCACCGGGCCCCCCTCTGGAGCCAGACCTGGAGGTGGGGCACGATGCCGAGCATCTGGTGGCCAGGCCTGCACCATGGGGCCCGAGCGGGCACAACCCTAAAAGGTAACGTGGGTACCCACTCCCATGAGCTCATCACTCATGGGAGGGGCAAAGGGGTCGGGTGCAAAGAGAGCTGGGTGGCGGCCGAAGGCGGAGGCCTTGGGGGTCCGATCCTCGGCTACAGAAGCTAGTTGTCGGGACGTGGAGTGTCACCTCTCTGGCGGGGAAGGAGTCTGAGCTGGTGCGTGAGATGGAGAAATTCCGTCCAGATATAGTCGGACTCACCTCAACGCACAGCAAGGGTTCTCAAATCAGTCCTCTCGAGAGGGGCTGGACTTCATTCCACTCTTGTGTTGCCAGCAATGGGAGGCGACGGGCAGGGGTGGCAATTCTTGTTGCCCCCCGGCTCCAAGCCTGCACGTTGGAGTTTAACCCAGTAAACGAGAGGGTAGTTTCCCTACGGCTTCGGGTGGAGGGACGGGTCCTGACTGTTGTTTGCGCTTATGCGCCAAACAACAGTTCAGAATACCCACCCAGAATACCAGTACTTAGAGGAAGTACTAGAGAGGGATCGCAGTTCGATGATTGACTTTGTGGTTGTGTCGTCGGACATGCGGCCACATGCTTTATACACTCGGATGAGGAGAGGGGCGGAGCTGTCAACTGATCACCACCTGGTGGTGAGTTGGTTCCGATCGTGGGGGAGGATGCTGGTCAGACCTGGCAGACCCAAACGCATTGTAAGGGTCTGCTGGGAATGTCTGCAGACCCTGTCTGAAGGAATTTCAACTCCCACCTCCGGGAGAGCTTTTACCATGTTCCGAAGGAGGCAGCGGACATTGAGTCCGAGTGGGCGATGTTTTGTGCTTCCATTGTCGATGCGGCTGATCGGAGCTGGGGCAGTAAGGTGGCCAGTGCCTGTCGTGGCGGTAATCCCAAAACCTGTTGGTGGACACCAGTGGTGAGAGATGCTGTCAAGCTGAAGAAAGAGTCCTATAAGGCCGTTTGGCCCATGAGACTCTGGAGGCAGCCGACAGGTACCGGCAGGCCAAGCGGTCTGCAGCTCTGGCAGTGGCTGAGGCAAAAACCCGGACATGGGAGGGGTTCGGAGAGGCCATGGAAAACGACTTCCGGATGGCTTCAAAGAGATTCTGGACCACCTTCCGCCGTCTCAGGAGGGGGAAGCAGTGCAGTCAACACCGTGTAGGACGGTGTGCGGCTGAACTTGACTCGAAATGTTGTGGACCGGTAGAGGGAATACTTTGAAGACCCCCTCAATCCCACCGACACGTCTTCCAACATGGAAGCAGTGTCTGGGGACTCTGAGGCGGGTTCGCATATCTCTGCGGGGCCCCGGGGGTGGATGAGATCCCCCCCGAGTTCCTTAAAGCCCTGGATGCACACCATCCGCCGGCTTTAAGGATCCGCCGGAGAGTTGAATCTCGGATTCAGTAGGAGGAGGTGATTTTCGTCCTGGTCGTGGAACTGTGGACCAACTCTAGACTCTCGGCAGGGTCCTTGAGAGTTCATGGGAGTTTGCCCAAACAGTCCACATGTGTTTTGTGGACTTGGAGAAGGAATTCAACCGTGTTCCTCGGGGAATACTGTGGGTAGTGCTCCGGGAATATGGGGTATAAAACCACCTAATCCAGGCGGTTCGTTCCCTGCATGTCAGAGTTTGGTTCGCATTGCCGGCAATAAGTCCGACCTGTTTCCAGTGAGGGTTGGACTCCGCCAGGGCTGCCCTTTGTCACCGATTCTGTTCACTACTGTCATGGACAGAATTTCTAGGTGCAGCCAGGGCGTTGAGGGGTTTCAGTTTGGTGGCCGCAGGATTCTGTTTTTGCTTTTTGCAGATTATGTGGTCCTGTTGGCTTCATCAAGCCGTGACCTTCAACTTTTACTGGATGGGTTTGCAGCTGAGTGTGAAGCGGCTGGGATTAAGGATCAGCACCTCCAAGTCTGAGTCCATGGTTCTCGCCCGGGCAAAGGTGGAGTGCCATCTTTGGGTCGGGGATGAAGTCCTGCCTCGAGTGAAGGAGTTTAAGTACCTCGGGGTCTTGTTCTTGAGTGATGGAAGGATGGACAGGCGGATTGGTGCAGCGTCTACAGTGATGCGGACTCTGCACCGATCTGTCGTGGTGAAAAGAGAGCTGAGCCAAAAGGCAAAGCTCTCGATTTACTGGTCGATCTACGTTCCTACCCTCACCTATGGTCATGAGCTTTGGGTAGTGACTGGAAGGACTCGATCGCGGGTACAAGCCGCCGAAATTAGTTTTCTCCGCAGGGTGGCACCCTATCTCACCCTTAGAGATAGGGTGAGAAGGGCTGCACCCGCGACCCAACCTCGGATAAGCGGAAGAAAATGGATGGATGGATGGATGGAGTAAGACTGTCTGTACTGTCTTGTCAAGCTAGTGGTAAGTGGAACTCGCAGCCAAATTATGGGCACTATGGAAACACTGGTCTGGGGCATGTCATCACATGCAAATATGCATCTTGTTATGAGTAGTATTTATTTTCCAGTGCACTTTTTTTGTTTTTGCTTTAAGACAGTGATTTACTGCAGCCTTTGCCCCAATTTCCTTTTTGGAAAGATGTGGGAGGAAGGCACAGCTCATCAGGTCAAACCTCTTCTGGGACTGAGTCAGCTTCATCTTGACATGTCTTGCTAAGAATGATCCTACTGTTTGTAGTCACCGATTACCTCCATCCAGGAGTTTTTGGTTAAATGTGACTAACGGGAATGTATGTTTGGCTCTAGAACGACACATCTGTACACATGCATTGATGCAAAACCCAATCGCGTCATCTCTCGTGCTGTTGTCTGAAGGCCGCACACTTTTCCTCTGCATTGCAAAGAACCATGAACCACCCTTCCCATGTTAGACCTCAGCCTGTTCTCGCCACGTTGCCTCCTCCTCCCTCTTCTCTGTCTGTCAAAAGTTCTGCGACCAAAACAGAATTTGTCACTACTGCATGGGACTGGACATCGACTTTCGCCATGTTGTGAACGGAGGGAGTGGCCTCAGATGATGCTATACGTTGTGTATACAGCACTCCTGCCACCTCCTGCATGCTTTTCTGTGTGATGCCAGGACACTCAGGGTGTGTGCCTGTGCAGTGTGTTTGTGTACAGTATATGACCTTGGCAGCACGCACCACTCCTTCTCCTTATCCACTGAGGAAGCTATTGAGGCTCGAGGGACTCATCAACCATTAACTCATAACTATTTAAAGGAATTGGGGGAAAGTTCATATCCTCGGATTATTGTGGAAAGGCGCCGCTTCCGTGCCAGCGGCTAGCGGAGCTAACGCACACACAACATGCAGTCCACGGTGGAAATGGAATTTTAATTGGAAAAATTACAAATTTTACTATACAGTCCTGCCTTGTTTGTAGCGGTTAATTGGTTCCAGACCTGATGCGATGAATGAATTTCCGCAATATAGGATTAATATATTTCTAGTTACAATATAGCGATCATTAAATAATTCATTTCTGAAAAACGAGATATAGGGAGGGAGCTGTTTCTAACTACAATAGATCCTTTTTTTTTTTTTGGTCGGTTGATGTTGGAAATTTACGCCAGGATTTGCAGGACGCATGATTGCAGGATTTTGCCTCCCGCAATATGGTGTGCCTCTTGTCATGTTTGATACTCTGCATGAGTGTACCTGTGTTCTTATGTATTTTTATCACAAATGTCCTTGTCAGCAGCTTGTTAACACATACAAACAGGAACCGGAAGTCATCTTTCTTAGCCCGTCTACGATGACATCCGCTTGACTCTATAGTTCTTTGGTAACACAGTTACGGCAAAAGTTTCAAAAATGTTTTTATTGTTTTACAATTCTAGTTTTGCATGAGTAAAACAATTCTAATTGCAAATAAATGACAAAGGAAATGAATAAATGAACAATTTATTCTGTAAATGACTCAGCTTTAATTATGGAGGTGATTTGCATACTAGGTGCTCCTCGTGCTCACTCATTTTTGTAACATATTTACTTCACTGTTATGCAAACAGCGACTCCAACCTGGTCTACTCCCGGCGCAAAGCAAAGCGCAGCCTGTCTAGTGGTAGTTTGGCCGAGGGCGCACACGTGACCAAATCCCCGCAGGCCGGTTTACACGATGTCAGGCGCATTTGAATGCATTTAATAATCCCAACAAACGCTGTTTAAAGTAACTACCTGAATCAGCACACACATTTTCATCTGTATTGACTGTCTGCCTCTGTCACGCCGTCTCCACCTCATCTGTCCCCGAATCACCGCCCCCCCACCTCCTTCTTTTCCCCCTGCCAGTGGATCTGATAAGGATGTGGTTAATTGTAAATAGGCGGTCGATCAAACGTATTGCTATCTGTGATTGTGTAACCGAGCAAAAATGATGATAATGAATTGGGTAATAGAAGTTCATCCCACATGCAAACACAAGCGACAAGGGCCAGACCACCAGCTTGGCAATGCGTCTTTTACGCAGTTGCTCCGGGTTTTATCCCCGTTATGCATAGTTTAGGTTTATTCATATTACATGTACATATTATATTACATTTTCATATTACAAATATGGGTTACTAAATATGAGTGTTTTTATTAGTGGGGAAAAAATGAATTCACCAATTCTTCACCAATCAATTGGTTGGTGAAGGTTTGACCCGGCTGTGTTAAACCCAGCCCCGCCTTCTCTCCCCCCTCTTTGCCACTTGCGCCGGTAGGAGGGATGGAGGCATACTTATACTAGGCTGCACGTGGCACCAGATTGCAAAATGCGCCTTAGACGCGCCCATTGTCTGGTCTGGTCTGGTCCACAAAATTAGAGCCAACTACTACCAGATGAATTGGATATACGCTATTTGTTATGGGACCAAATTAATGACGCTAATTATGTTTCCACTGTATTTTGTACAAAATCCATTTGATGCGACCTCATGGGACATTGAAATAAATAAATAAAATAAAACACACTTTGTGTGTCTGTTTGTGTTTGCATGCTCTAAAAGCGTCAATCTTTTCAGCTTGTAATTCAGTTTATTTTAGTCCATTCCCGGTGGACTAAAGCTTAATTTACCCTCGCATACATGTTTTTGTCTTCTTTGGCAAGGGCTATAATTGGCATGGATTCCCAGGTGCTCCCTCCAGTAGTCACAGGATGGTGGCTCTGCCCGATTATGGAAATATAACTCTCAGGTGGATCGTAAATAGGCTGGAAGGAACTTTGACTTATTGTGTAAGTTATTTATAGACGTATGAAGATGGCATATATCGGTATATCCTGTCAACAGCGTAGCTGTATGCTTTATTACCCAATGCTTGTTTGTGTTTTTTACTACACCATGTCTGTGCGTGCCACCCAGCTCACGTCCTCATGTGTTCTCGAACGTCTTTGTTTGCATTCAGCCCTGTGTCCTGTGATACGAGACACACCTCATGCTCCCCGCACGTGTGTGCGTGTGAGAGACGCTGACAACATTTCCACGACACAAAATGATCAATAATTTGTCGTTTATGAGACTGTGAGGAAAAAGCTGATGGAAAGCTAGATAGAGATGTTTTAGGTTACACTTTGACCTCACACAGGTTTTGTCGTCCTCTTCTTGTTGATTCTAGTTTTCACATTTGTGAGCGCGTTTTGACTTTGCCCCTTAGCGACACAATAAAAACTGCAAGTGAATGATTGATGCCAGCCGACCAAAGAGACAGTCTGCCCTGTCCCTTGCGACCAGAAGACGTTTGGGAAAAAACATTAGATATTGTAAAAAAAATCCGGCACTCTGGTTCTCATCGCACTTTTTTCCACCATCGGTACCCTTCTGTGGTAGCGTCACAAAAAGGACAAAGAAAAGACATTAAATAAATATAAGTGTTAGTACTGAAGGGTGTTTTTGTGTGTGTGGACGGCTAAAATTTTTGGTTTGTGTCATGAAAAATGTGCAATAGCTTTTCATTCATTTTCTATACCGCTTATTCTTATTAGGGTCGTGGGGATGCTGGAGCCTATCCCAGCTGGCTTTGGGCGAGAGGCGGGGTACACCCTGGACTGGTCGCCAGCCAATCGCAGGGCACATATAGACAAACAAACATTCACACTCACATTCATACCTTTGGACAATTTAGAGTCGCCAATGAAGCTAACATGCATGTTTTTGGAATGTGGGAGGAAAGCGGAGTACCCGGAGAAAACCCACACACGCACGGGGAGAACATGCAAACTCCACACAGAGATGCCCAACGGAGATTCGAACCCAGGTCTTCCAGATATCCTGGGCCAATGTGCTAACCACTCAGGCACCGTGCGGCCAAAGAAGTACAGTTGGATGCCCAACATCACCATCTACCCCGGTCGGGCTTTGAACCCCAACTACCTTGCACCTTAACCCAGAAGTGCTACCAGATGAGCTATCCAGCAAGCAATATTATTTCATGTTTTTAAACCTTTTAAACTACGGGCACATAACATGAAGTTACAGACTTACGGACATTGCTTTCATTTTGAAGATGCGTCTGCGTGCGCCTCATAACGCACATAATGGAGGAAAATGGAATGGAATGTCACCATATTGATGAACTGAGGTGTTACAAAAGAAGGACTTGACAGGCTCCGAAAAGTCAAAAATAGTGAGATATCTTGCATAAGGATGCAGCACTTTTAAAATTGCCAAGCTTCTGAAGCGTGGTCATCGAACAATCAAGCGTTTCATTCTAAAGAGTCAACAGGGTGGCAAGAAGCGTGTGGAAGAACCAAGGAGCAAAATAACTGCCCATGAACTGAGAAAAGTCAAGCGTGCAGCTGCCAAGGTGCCACTTGCCACCAGTTTTGCCATATTTCAGAGCTGCAACATCACTGGAGTTCCCAAAAGCACAAGGTGTGCAATACTCAGAGACATGGCCAAGGTAAGAAAGGCTGGAAACCCACCACCGCTGAACAAGACACACAAGCTGAAACGTCAAGACTGGGCCAAGAAATATCGGAAGACAGATTTTTCTAAGGTTTTGTGGACTGATGAAATGAGAGTGAGTCTTGATGGGCCTGATGGATGGGCTCGTAGCTGGATCGGTAAAGAGCAGTAATGGTCACCTGCACACACAGATATCCTCCTAAAATAGCTAAAACTAAAAACTACTTCCAAAAATATTCTCCTTTGAGATGAATGAGTTTTTTGGGTTCATTGAGAACACGATTGTTGTTCAGTAACAAAATGAATCCTCAAAAATACAACTTGCCTAATAATTCTGCACTCCCTGGTAACAGAAAAAAAGACGAGGAAAAAAGGAATCAGCTCCCAATTGGCTCCCAATGACGCGATCCGGCTCATTTCAAAGCGCCGCCTCTTGGAGCCGATGCGTTCACGGCCGACCCATCACTAGTGACAAAGTCAGCTGTGGGTATGTGCACATGACGTGTGTTTAGTAAGAAGTTATGGGTTAGGATGCCATCTACTGCATGAAACACGACAACCTGCACAGACAGTCCCGTGATAATGTGCTAATGATCGAGGGAGAAGCAGTATCACCAAACAAAAATACATGACCAAATGTATCTGTGGCAGTCCAAATGTATTTGTAGCAGGCCACCAGAATTAAATAATGTATGAGTGAATAGGTACCGTGCGTTCGTAGTTCCTGAAGGTGCAAACTTTGACAGTACACTGCTGTCCCTTATCCATTACCGCCATTGCACACTTAGCGGAAATCACTATGGCAATATTTCTCCTCTTCCTCTACGTCCCTCCTTTTTAATTGTGAATGACAGACACTTGAGTTAGTCTCTCCCATCCTAGTATGTAGCAAATATTTCCACGATTGAGGGTGGTTAGGCCCCAGGCTGCAAACTCATCCTCTGGGGCCTGCTGAGCGCGACGTCCGGGTACTGACGGCACGTTCGATTTTGCTGTGCTTCTCCGTGTGACAGACCTTATGCACTTAAAATGCTAAGCGTAAGTGTGGAAGTGCATCACTTAAAACACAAACGCAAGACTAATATAGCCACATTTTTGCTTTACTTCAATGAACTCCAAATTATGTGACTTTAGGGGCGGCTGGTATGTTCCACTGTACTGTATGTCTTGTAGTGTCACTCAGTGTGCGTGTGTGCGTGTGTGTGTGTGTGTGTGTGGCGGGAGAGAAGTGCAACCAGAGAGGTCAGACTGAATCAACAGGAAATCATCAGCATCTGATGTCTACCACACGACACGTTTAGTATTACCTTTGTGTGAACATGCATACCAGGCTATAGGGTCACGGGGCTACGCCGGAGCCTATCCCAGCTGACTTCGGGCGAGAGGCGGGGCACACTCTGGACGGGTCGCCAGCCAATCGTAAGGCCACGTATTACCCACGCTGCGTATGTTATAGATGAGCAATCATTAGTGTCATGATCAGAGCGCATGATGCTGAGCTGTCTGAACTTCTGCTGAGCCCAGACTATGTCAGAGAGAGAAAATGTGCGTGTAGTTCCCTTTCTATTGGTCACCACTTCCTGAGGAAAAGCACGCGCACACACACAGTCTCCTCGTCGCTGTCGGTCATTGAACTCCTAGTTAACACTCTCTGAATTGATAAGGAGAAACAGGGTGAGTGGGCTGTATTGGGTGTGTGTGTGTCATTGTTTTGTCATTTACTGCATAAAATAAATGACAATTAGTCCTCAAATTAGCTTTGATTTTATGATGTAATTTTCCTTTTTGAATTGAGTGTATTAGTGACACTCCTGGAGTCAGACACTTTTAATGTGCTTCTGAAACGTTGTCAGCTCGCGGGAGGAGATGTAGTAGGCAACGGTGATTTGAAAACATTGCAATTCATTATTATTGCAATTGTTTGTTGCGAGAAGCATAACTGGCGGTACCTTTTTATTGTGATTTTAACACTATTTTCTAAATGCACTTTATGATAATGATAATAATAATGTATTTTATCTGTACAGCAGTTGTCTGTGTGCTCAGAGTTTGTTTTACCTAACCATTTAGGAAAAAATGTAAGATCATGTTCATCTTTGATGATAGTAGAAATTAAGCATCATAGAAAATGGATGGATGAATGATGGTTTTTCTTAGTGTAATGGTACATCCAAACTTCCCACACAATTTTTAATTTAAAATTTTAACAACCATGTTAAAACACACATGGATGCTAGCTTTTTGTTGCAGCTGGGGTCCAACAAGACCATTGTAAGTTCTACCAGTCAGCACTTTGTAACAGATTGTCCTCCCAACTAATCCATGATGGACAATCCGTGTTCTATGATAGCTCTCTAGTTGATAATATCCCCACTTTTTTACTCGCTGTTTTAATTTCTAACTGTGTGGAACACGCAGTTTCAAGAAGCGTGTCCTCCCTCCCAGATCATCCTGACCTCAAGTTGACCTGCAATGCACCACTTTCCTTTGACCTTTTGGAACATAAGAATCATTAAGAAATCCGACAACGGTGTCTGGGTGCTGTTTTACTCAGCGCTTACTGAGTGTGTGGTTGAACCCACCTCCTCATGCCGAGCAGAACAAACCCGTCGCGGCGTTCACCGACACCTAAGCGAGTGGGTGCCAGACGCGAGCAACCTGCAGAGTGGGCAGGCCAGACCTCATGTTGTGGTTGGGGGAAGGCCCTCTCTGCACCTGCTAGCACTTTGCGTTGAAACACAGAGTAAAGCTTAGACCTAAAGAGGCACCTATCCTGTTTTTGCAACTTTTCAGACTTACCGTATGCACGAAATGCTCCAATGTTGTGCAACTGACACATCGCGTTATCACGTGTTTTTACATGATCTCTGTTTCCATTTTTATGTCTCTTCTAAATCTTGTACACGGTCGGGTCTGAGAACGCCACGAGAATTCCAGTAAATCTTTATGAATTTCTGACATCAGGAAGTCCACATACTACACATAGCCTTTCTCCAACGATAAGTCCATACCGTTGCTTTCCCTTGAAAATGGCAGCCAGAAAGGGTTTTATCGGATGTATGAATTGTGTATGCCGGACATGCCGTGTCTGCCCACAAGATAATGTAATGTCTCATAAATGTAATAATACTGACGCCTTGTGATCATAATAATAATAATAATAATACATGTGACTTGTCTTCCAATAATTTGTGACTAGTAATTATCCATAGTCAACCACAAAAGAACTACCATGAATGAAAAAAACAGTAAACATGTGTAAGTGCAATGTAGCGAGAAAGTGTATAAAGCATCCAAAAATTCTAATATTTTAACACTGAAAAAAAAATTAAATGCATTTTTAACTTACTCTTGTTATGGCCAGTACTCCAGTGTTAGTATTAGAGTGTTGGTCGACATATGATATTCTTATAGTCTTTTTTGTTTTTTTTTTTATTGGAGAAAAAATCTGATATTTTCATATTTCCATAAAAAAAAAATAATTCAATTCATTTTTTCAATAAAATGTATTTTGGACCTTATCCGTAACAAATGCCTCTTGCAAAATGTACATATTAGAGTGCTTATCGGAGGTGTCCCAGGGCGACCTTTTTCTCTTCCGATACAATAGCGATATTGCAGCCTTGGATATTGGCAAAATCGATATTGATCCAATATCAACACGAATCATACATGCTTTCATCATTTATTTTGTAGGGTGGTAAATCTCTCTTTGTGATGGACTATTTGATTCGCATCATTTGCAAAGTCCATAATAATAATAATAATAATAACAGGCTTTTTCACCCATAACACAAAGCTCTTTGTCAAGTCAGAAATGCCGAGTGTTTTCCAGGAGAAGAAGAAGACGGTGCATATACACACACACGCGTCTTAGTCACTGTCACTGCAGCCACGGTTAAATGACTTTTTTAGGAAGTTACGCATCTTAGCACACTCACTTTCCCCTCACGCATATTTATTCTTATATACGCAAAAGAAGTAGACCTTCCAACATGACTGGGTAGCGATGAAGTGTAGGACAGGGCAAGGTCAATGAAAGTATTAAAGGGAAATCTTCTGCTTCTTTCCTCCTAATAGGCAAGCATATTTTGCGATTAAAAGCAAAAATAAGATAAGAGCATGGCTGAATGCTGCAGGACAGGTTCTTTTGTTTGTGTGTCCGTGTCAGCTTCTCATGTCTTTACATTGTCTGTTCTCCATGGTTGAATATATGTGTGGGAGGCTTCTTACACCCCGGACACGGACAAACATTCACACCCACATTCACACCTACGTGGTCACATTACAAAGAATGCAAACCGTTTCAGATGTCAGACCTCATGTGGAAGTGGCCTAAATGTCAGCTTCAGCTTCATGGATAGACAGACACCTCCTTTATCCCCATTTATAGCAAACTTTATCAATATTTAGTAGGGATGTAACTCTCTGTATGTGTATGTATATGTAGCTACAATAACTATAACAAATTGCATGTTAAGCATGTCAATCAATATGGGATATTATTTAATTCAAAAATAATATAGTTAGAAATCCCCCCCAGTTTTTGACTTTGCTTTGCTTTTTACCTTTTTTATGTTTAATTTGTCCCACCGTTTGAGGGTCCTTGAACGCACCTTCTACGTTTTCACACACTGCACAGACTACTCTACTGTATTTTTACCTTTTTTCTGTCACCTTATATTTTCTCCCAAATATTGATACTATGTGGGAACGCATAAATGTTTAAACTGTGAGTGCTAATGTGCATGTTTGTGGTACACAACTTCTCTGAACAACAAAGTCCAGGCTCGTACTGGTGGATGGTGGTTCTGTATTCAGGTAGCACTTTTAGTTTGATGCTCTTTCTGTCATAGTAATGGTAAGTGTCTTTAGAAAGCATCTCGTTTATTAATATTGAATCCCACTTCACAAAAATTCAATTATCGCTGTCGGATCTGGAACCAACTAACCATGGGTGCATGTAATTCTGCTTATTCTGTGCATGGTGGCATGAGACAGGTCACAAAGTGATCATCTCCCAGCCTGGCGGTTGCTGGTTCGATCCTCAGGTGATGAATACATGTCAGTACATTTCAAGAATATTCCGACATTCAATCTGCATTTCAGCATTCACACACAATTTGCACTGGAATTCCTTCATCTATAGGATAATCCTTTAATGCCTTCAATATAATCCTTCAATATATATAATAAGGCAGTTTGTTGCTTGTTTGTGTGTAACTCTCCATGTTACAATTCCTAGCTCTATTGTACTGTGTGTGTGTAGATGATTTGACTGTTTGTCGTGAAGTAATGGCCGAGGCCAGCTCCAACATGTGGGAAGCTGACACGACACAGCGGCTCAAGTGTCACGCACGTGCTCCAACAAAGACGCACACACACACACACACACACACACCGAGTCCCAGACGCGACAAAACCACACCAATCGTGCGTAATCCTTTACGCCTTCTGGGGCAGATACATGCACGTTGCGTTTAGCCGATGACTTGTTCTTTCCTAAAAGGGCTGTCGAGAGGAAAAAAGGGCGAAAAGACAGTTGTTTTGATTGCAACGTGATTAATGAGCCGCAAGTGACATGACGGAGGACGGGATTTTCTCAAAGCCTCCAGGGCGCACTGTGATTTCTTTTTTTCTTCCTCGCTTCTTCGTCCTTATCTCTAGAGCTTTTACTCCCACATAATGAGCAACCAGGGCACCGTTTACAAACCCCGGGTGTGTCTTCTTTTCAGTCAGGATTTGGCCGACATTGCACAAACGGAAAAGTATCCAGGTTTCTCCCGCTATAAAAAGCATTTCGCCTCAAAGCAGCCTTGGAGGTGAGAACGTTACAGGGATGTCGATTTTAGTGCTCCACTCACTTCCCAACCTTGATGCTGCATTCCAAAGCCGTAACAAGGAAACAATAAGTAATTCAGAAAGGAGGATGTTTTTTTTTTCCAGCCGGCTGATGTAAAGTCCATTTTTATACCACTACTACATCCGTCCTCCTATTCCACTTGAGCCTTGTTACATAATTCATCTCATTCATTGTTTTTGGTGGTGCAGTCAACATTTTAGACCCGCAGGCCTGCTATCTATCGGTGGTGCAGAGTTGGACGAGAGAGTGCAGAGTCTGCAGTGCGAGCATTATGCGCCTAGAAATCCATTGTGCAAAAAAAAAAACAGGAGGGAGAGGAAAAGTTTCAATCCGATTGGATCCAACTTTACTCTTGGCTAGAGCTTGAGAGAAACCTAATGTTCTGCACCTGCTGCAGTTATGTATGTAATGCAATCACTGTTATCAACTCCCGAGTAAGAAAAGCAGCTATTGGCTGTCCTGGAAGCCGCCAGAAGTCAGTAGAAGACATCACCGGCTATTTTGCATATTTTTGGAATATGATGTAACAGATGGGGGGCCGCACGGTGGCTGAGTGGTTAGCACATTGGCCACACAGTCAGGAGATCTGGAAGACCTGGGTTCGAATCTCCGTTGGGCATCTCTGTGTGGAGTTTGCATGTTCTCCCCGTGCGTGTGTGGGTTTTCTCCGGGTACTCCGCTTTCCTCCCACATTCCAAAAACATCCATGTTAGCTTCATTGGCCGCTCTAAATTGTCCATAGGTATGAATGTGACCCCGCCTCTCGCCCAAAGCCAGCTGGGATAGGCTCCAGCATCCCCGCGACCCTAATGAGGATAAGCGGTATAGAAAATGAATGTAACAGATGCTGTCGAAAAGAAAGCATAACCTCATTGGAGACAAAACAAGTTAGTAAAAACACCTTCATGACGTTTAGAGCTACAAATACATGTGATTCTTGGTTTGCTAATTTATGTAGTATTTATTTCTTTATTGGCCATCACTTCATCAAAATAAGTTAATTATAATATTTTATCTTGGCCAGCGCCTACCCCTTTTATCTGGCAGGGAGGACTACTTGTTGCATTTATCACCCGGTGTTCCCACTATCCCACTATCCCACTATCAACGCCGTTCTTCCTGTGCAGTGTGATAAGTGGCCATTAGTAAAGTAATTGCACGTGACGTCGTGTCAGTCATGCTGTCTGACCGTGTGTGTAGCTTAGTTGTGTACAGCATGTAGTAAGCCAGGGTATGTGTGATACATGAATATTTGTGTACCGCAGTCCCAGGGAGATGTAGGCCATAGCACATTTAGAATGTGTTCTTATTTCCAACATGCGTGCAACATTTCCAGACGCCATGCAGCTGTAAATGGCAGAGGACACAATGAAAATAGGAATGGACCTTTGACTTGCATAATATATTTTTTTAATATTGTTTTTAACGGAATGGGAGAATCCGTCTCTGAATATTCTGAAATTCTGTTTCCTTGTCAGTCCCGTACTGTGCAGAATAATGGATGGCCGCACAGTGGATAAGTGTTTTGCGTATTGGCCATACAGTCAGGAGATCTGGGTTCAAATCTCCGTGTGGTGTTTGCACATTCTCTCCATGCATGTGTGGGTTTCCTCCGGTTACTCCGGTTTCATCCCACATTCTAAAAACATGCATGTTATCTTAATTGCTATGAATGTGAGTGTGAATGGTTGTTTGTTTATATGTGTGTATATCAACAGCACCTCTGCTGGCTGCTGCCAAGTAGTGCACACCACTTTGTCTTGTGAAGTAAAAGTAAAAACAAAGTGTAAATATTCCACATGCCAGACTGTTTATATCAGTTATTCCATTCCATTTTCTTCCGCTTATCCGGGTCCGGGTCGCGGGGGCAGCAGCTTCAATAGGGAAGTCCAGACTTCCCGGTCCCCGGCGACCTCTTCCAGCTCAACCAAGGCATTCCCAGGCCAGCTGTGAGACATAGTCCCTCCAGCGTGTCCTAGGTCTTGCACAACCTGAAGCTCCATTGTTCCGTTGAAGGAAAAAGCACCCCAGATCATGATGGCAACCCCTCCACTGTGCCCTGTGGAAAACATCTCAGGTGGGATCTCCTTGTCATGCCAGTAATGTTGGAAGTCATCAGGACCATCAAGTTTACATTTCTTCTCCTCAGAGAGTAAAACTTTCTTCCACCTCTCAATGTCTCATGTTTGGTGCTCTTGCTCTGTCAAATTCCAAATGGGCGATTTTATGGCGCTGAAGAGACGACTGGAAGATGTTTTTTTGTGCTTATAACCCTTCCCTAATAGATGCTATCTGATGGTTGTTGGACTGCACTTGGCACCAGTAACAACTTCCAATTGGGCCACAGATTGCCCCGTGTCTTGACAGACAGCCAAACCAATTCCAAATCTTTTTGGGTCGACTACTTGGTTATTTAGTTTCACTACCCTCCGGATCTTTGAAGAAGCAACGGCGCACTGCAAGAGGCTTGGCTTATGCAGCCGAACAATCCGATCAAATTCAAAGAGAGAAAGCTGTTTTGCCTTTGCCATCAAGAGATGCTGACAGCGCCAATACCTGACATAAAATGACATTGAGTCCACATGTTATAATATCTTGACTCCTCAGTTTTTTCGGTCTCATTCCCTTGTTTTTGTTTTGCATTTCATTCATTCATTCATTTTCTGTACCGCTAGTTCAAAACCCGCCGTGCAAAATGTAAATGCTTGCATTTTTTTCAACGGCTCTTGAAGCGTTGATCGGGAGTGCACGCTAACTTTTGTTCACCTCATGGCAACTAGGGTGCATTCAGAAACTGCAGTACAAAGCGTAAAATCTCAACAAAAACAGGATCAGTGAAATAAAAAAAAATAAAAAAAATAAAAAATGAAAAATGTAAGATAAAAATAAAAATAAAATATAAAAATTATAAATAAATAAAAAAAAAATGGAAAGTGAAATATGAAAAAAAAAAAAAAAAAAAAAAAAAAAAAAAGGAAAAAAAAAAAAAAAAACAAAAAACACACACACACACACACACACACACTACTGCCACTATGTTCTTTTTTTTCTTCTTCGGTTGGCAATCGCTGAGCCAGCCACCCAAACAACAACAAAGGAAGCTGGACACATCACGAGCAGAGTTCGTCTTGTTCTGACTGTGTCACAATCTAACTCCCAGTTGAGCAGATAACAGCCAGACTGCAGGAACGAGCCAGAGGGAGGAGGAGGAGGATTGGTATTGCATTGTGATTGTATGTATACACATTCTTGGTTGGTAACAAACAAAACACGCAAACGTGACGTTTCCTCCTCGTTATGTTATTACTTTTTCTTCATCCCACTCCTCTCCCTCCGCCGTCCTCTTGTCCATGTTTTAGATTCTTTCGATGTTGTTCTTAAAGCAAGGACACACACGGTAAGCATTGTATCAGCTAACGCGTCACCGTGCTCTTCTCTCTCCGTCCTCAGCAGACATGGTGGACACCCAGCAGCTCCTAGCCTGGCCGGTGGGCTTCAGTCTGAGCGCTGTGGATCTTCCGGAGCTGGAGAACAGCACCCACTCGCTTGACATGAAGCACTTGACCACATTGGACTACGCCACCGTTTCTTCCTCATCCTCCTCCTCCCTGTCGCCCTCGCTGACGGCATCCATGTCTTCCGTCGGCATGGCCTACGACCTCAGTCCTCCACAGAGCGAGGACCACTTAACCGACCTGGACTACACCGGCGTGCACAACTACAGGACTCAGTCAGACCCACACAGTAAGGCGCAGCTCAGTGTGGTTTCCTTCTTCTGCATGTTGACGTCTAAAAGTGAAAATTCTCCCGTTCAGATTCCATCAAGCTGGAGCCACAGTCACCTCCTCAACACGCCGACAGTCCGGCGTTCTCCAAACTACAGGATGACGCTTCGACTGCTGCGCTCAGCATCGAGTGTCGTGTATGTGGAGATAAAGCCTCTGGCTTTCACTATGGTGTCCATGCCTGCGAGGGATGTAAGGTAAGTCTGCAAGATTTTTCTATCACCAAAATTAATCCCATTATTCATTTAATGGAAATGATTTATACTATTTCTATAAAATGATTTCATGCACAAATTCACATCCTATTTCCCACTTAATATACTGTATATTACAGTTAGAATTATTATTAGATGTTTTTTAATATAATTCATGTATTTTATTTGCACAAATTCTTAGGTTAGTTTTCCAAAATAAGAGCACTTAGTTAGCACAGACCACAGTGTTATGAATGTGTCACCTGCAAAAATCACCGAAAGAAACGGCTGCAGTCTTGGATTAAAAGGATGTAAACCATAATCTATATTCACACTTTCTGCAAAACATCTCAATTTAATAGTAGTACCCTGAGATTTTGAAAAAATACACAAACTATTACGTTCAAGACATACATCGGAAGTAATTGCACAAATAAACATGTTTTAGCCAAAGATTGAGTGGAACCTGCGAGTACAAGCCACGGTTACAAGTTTCCACCATCATGATAGGCTAAATATTTTTCAGCTGGTACTTGGTGCGAGGTTTGAAAAGTACTGACCTAAAGCCCAACGACGTTTGTGTGTCGCGGGAGATATTTCTTGGAGCTGCAGGAAACTACTACTACTCACCACTAACGAATGATCACGTAAGATGATCCATGAACAGATGCAACTGGAGTAAAAAACATTCCCAGTGAAGTATGAAATCGTAAACATTTGAAAAGTTGTGGGCTTTTTTTAAACAGTGGTACATGTGTGTTGTACAGTTTACCAATATTATCACATAGTTATATATTCCTTATGGACTTATGGTGAATGAAATGTGATTTTTGATGACAAAATAGCCTATTGGAAGAAAAAAAAACGTGCAAATTTGCACAGTAACGTTCTTCGAAGTCTTCTTCGCCTGTATGAGCCATACATTTTTCACACTGCAAAATATTTTCATTGGCTACTTCTTTTCTATGAAGAGCATTTGCTCCGGTCTCCATGCTGGAACAGGCTGAATGTAGGTAAGGCAACATCCAGTAGTTATTGTTCTCAGGACTTGGGGGTGGAGGGGACTCGCCAGATGAGGAGGTCAGCCAAGCAGGCAAACACTTTTAATTGTTTTAAGAGAGAAAACATTCCTTATTGAGGTGGAGTCTTGACCCCCTTTAACTTCCTCCTCCTTTAAATAACGCAGCGTTTTAAAAAAAACAGCTGCAGGCTGTAAGAATAAATACAATGTGCTCCGCCACGCACTAACATGATGGGAGACCCTGATGATGCCTAAATAATAAGTCATTTTTTAAAAATGGAAATATACCCTCTTTTCTGCAGGGTTTCTTCAGACGCACCATCAGGTTGAAGCTGGTGTACGATCACTGCAGCCTCCACTGTCGCATTCACAAGAAGTCCCGCAACAAATGCCAATACTGTCGCTTCCAGAAGTGCCTGAACGTCGGCATGTCACACAATGGTAAGATAAGATAATGCTAAGATAAGGTACAAGATAAACAAAGTCCATTATGTCAGCATGTGTTGACCGTGCTCTGTAGATGGTTCATTGTCATTCATTTATTTATAGCACAACAAATAAGACGTGCAAATATAACCGCGCTGCATGTGCGAAGACAGCTCTGTTCGCTGATATTGTTCTAGCTACATTTATTGATACTCTACTGGCGTGGATGCAAGCGACTGTAGCCTGTTTTGTTCCATTGAGCGGTTGTCGATCCATCAGCCGGTCATCGTTCTTATAGCGTCTGTAAACACGAAACAATAGTACTACCATTAAAGCAAATCAGAGCTTTGGTTTCAGAGTAATATCAATATTGGCAGATATTCAGATACCGGATGAGATTGGAAGTGAAAAAATGTAGTAGTAGTCGGTCGAGTAGTGGTCCCCAACCACCAGTCCAAGGACCACTTGATACTGGGTAGCACAAGAAATAAAGAACTATTTTTTTTAATGTATCATCCAAGTCTGAACGAGCTTTTATTTTGAAAAATGACCGGATTCTCTTGGTTGTGTCTCGGCCACTTGAGCGCCAAAATGTAACCCGTCCCCAAAAGCTAGCAAAATGAGTAAGAAACAGACATCTTTGGAAAGTTTCTTTTTCTTTCACTGAAGAGCCAGGGCAACGAGCTTTTCATTCGGAGCTTGTTGACAAGTGAGTGACCTCAGTTGACCTTTAATAAATGTTGGATAACTCCAAAACGAACGCTGCACAAATCTTTATTTTAACAGCACAAAACTTCACTCAACGAGACGAAAAAAAATGAGACCATTTGAGCAGAGTTTTGTGCAGGTTGGGGGGCCACAATCACACCTGTCACACACCTTTAACGGTTAATATCTCCGAAACCGAAGCGACACAAATGATTGTTTCAACTGGACCTAGTAGCACAAACGAGGGCGGTCAAAATGAGACCACTCGTGTTTCATTCGGAGCTTGTTGACAAGTGAGTGACCTCGGTTGACCTTTAATAAATGTGTAATAACTCCAAAACGAACGCTGCACAAATATTTATTTTAACAGCACAAAACTCCACTAAACGAAACAAAAAAATGAGACTAATTTGGTTCCATTCGGAGCATGTCGTGAGGCTACGTGACCTTTGGGTGACCTTTAAGAAACGCGTAATATCTCCAAAACGAAAGCAGCACGAAATTTGATTTCAACTGAACCCAATTGCACAAACAAGGACGGTCGAAATGAGACTATTTTGGTTTTGATTCAGAGCTTGCTGACGGGCCGATTATGTAATAGCTCAAAACTGTAGTTGTTAATATCTCAAAAACGATAGTAGCTCAAATGTTCATTTTTATTGCACAAAACAGCACAAACGCAGCACAAACAAATGGGATTATTTTGGTTTCATTTGGAGAAAATAGAGGGCTGCATGACCTTTGGTTGACCTATAAAAGAAACTGAAATAACTCAAAAACGAAAGTAGCACAAACGATAATTTTAATTGCACAGAACAGCACAAATGCAGCACAAACAAATGAGACGATTTGAGCAGAGTTTTGCGCAGGTCGGGGGGCCAGCTTCACTCGGGTGGGAAGAGCCTACAACTACAACAGACAATACCAGGAGTCCTACTTGAAATATGGATTTGTCCTGATGGTGATACCCACATACCAAACCCGCTCTGCATAATATGTGGAGTACGGCTCTCTAGCGAGGCAATGAAGCCTTCAAAACCGCTTCAGTACTAGGAGACCAAGCACCCCGGATTAAAAGAAAAGTCCCTGCAGTAAAAACAGGACAGAAGAAATACAGTAACTGTTGGCCACTACATTAGTAAATGGAAATGCGCTGGCAACGTCGTACTTGGTGGCGAGCTGTATTGATTTGGCGTTATGATGAGTTCAAATCTCATCACTCTTTAGCAATATTTAGCACGTTCGGTACCACACCGGTAGGGTGAGGAGCTCGGCCATCCGGGAGGAGCTCAGAGTAGAGCCGCTGCTCCTTCACATGGAGAGGAGCCAGTTGAGGTGGCTCGGGCATCTAGTCCGGATGCCTCCCGGGCGCCTCCCTGGTGAGGTGTTTCGGGCACGCCCAGTCGGGAGAAGGCCCCCGGGAAGACCTAGGACACGCTGGAGGGACTATGTCTCACAGCTGGCCTGGGAACGCCTTGGTGTCCTCCCGGTGGAGCTGGAAGAGGTCGCTGGGGACCGGGAAGTCTGGACTTTCCTACTGAAGCTGCGACCCCGACCCCCGCGACCCAGACCCGGATAAGCGGAGGAAAATGGATGGATGGATGGGTACCCCACCCCCTGAAATTGCCCAGCGTTGACCAGTTTGTGGTGATAAAAAGGTTGGGGAGCACTGGTATAGAATATTAATGCTGACTGATTACAACATTGGTTCTTTTGCTACTGTGTTGTGCAATATGCTTGTTAATGAATGTTGAAATACAGCAGTTTACCTTTCAACGTTCTCATGCATAAAATCATCAAGTTAAAATGGAGTTGTTACATTTAACGAAGTTTTCAAAACTTTAAAACTGAGACCCTGCTTGAATCCCATTAATGTCTTGCCCTCTTTGCCGTCTGACTAAATAAACACACCGGCCATAATTACGTCGTTTATGCTGAACCTGAACTTACATACATGTCGGATGTGAGTACGAGTCTTTGTAGCGCAGTACGCCGTTAGCGACGACTCCAGTTGGCTTGAGTCGAAGTAACCTGCCACGTAACCCCTGCATATGTCAGTCTTCTTTGATCAATAATTGACAGGACCGAGTGCATCAACCGCCACCGCCTGCTTTGTCACTGCTGTGGGCTGGTTGCCCGGTTCAAAGAAGTTGTATTCTTTCGCTCCAGGTGGGCTTTCACCTCCCACGCACTCGCAATTATCAGCAAGGGCATGAACGGAGACATGATTCATGACTTCAGCACCTCTGAATGTCAAGTACGCATCATCAAAACCTTTTTATTTTCCCATGAGCATGAAACGTAACAATCGTGAACAGACAAAAAAAACGATTGTATAATCAGGCGCACCTCCTAACATGTCATTTGCCATGTGTCGCTGCCAGTGGGATTTTTTTTTTTAAAGACAGTTACAACAATTAAAGTTGTTTGGGCACATTTTTTGTTGTTGATTCTGTGATGTGGTAATGGTTAAGTAATGGCAAGTCATTACCAAATCATGTTAATGGTACAGGCCTTTCATCCTTTGGACGCCTTGTGAAAACATTTACAGCGTTTTCCCATCCCGTTTCTTCGTGGCGGCCCGCCACTTTCTAACTTGTACCGTCATGACTGGGTTTGACGCTACCTGTTAGGCACGGCGATATGCATCGTATGCTCTGAATTCCCACACGGTAGGGGGGCAATGAAGTGTCAAGAGGGCCGCGAGAGGCTGGGAGTACTTTCAATGTTGGTGCAGACCTGGCAACATGTACAAATCGACCATATTCAACATGCAATTTGTCTCCTGAATAAGCTTATATGCCTCACAACTCTCCATTTTGTTGCCTTTTCCTGGTACAGTACAGACAAATAGATGGATATTAGCAGTTTCTCCATTGTATTTCAAATTGAGGAGGGGGGGGCAGAAATATTTCTGTCTTGTGGGGGCACATGACAAAAATAATTGAGAACCACTGGTGTAGGAACTCTGCAATGGGTGCCCAATTCGAGCGAGTTTCCGCACACATGCTCTGTGACTGGCAACCCGGGCACCCGATTCACATCTTGTTGGACATTTTTGAGTTTCTGCACATGCACTCTGTGATGGGTCTTAGAATTAGAAAAGCGAATGAATAGCAATGGTGCTAAGAAGGCTGAGCTGGGAGACACAATTCCGCCTTCACTATACACATCAAGCGCGGTCTCCTAAGTGCAGCCTGGAGGCCATTTGTGGTCCGTGTTTTTTTTTTTTTTTTAATATTATTAAATAAACAAAATAAAGAGCAAAAATTAAAAAAATAAGAGGACAAATTGTACAATATAACAAGAAAAGGTTGAAATGTTGCTACTAATAAGTAATCACATTTAGTATTGCCCGGTCCAGGGTGTAACCCTCCCTCTGCAACCAGTCAGCCGGGGTAGGCTCCAGCATACCCGCGACCCTAATGAGGATACGCATTATAGAAAATGGATGGATGGATGGATGGATTTAGTATTGCCAATTGCACAGGCAAAGAAGAAGAATCTGTTCTTTCATTATGCAAGATGTCACCTGCCATTAGTTTGTATCGTATTGGTAATGCAGTGCTGCACGATAATGCTGGACGAGACACCCGACTCACCATACGAAAGATGCACGCAATTGGGTCCACGAGACGACCTAGGCAAGTTTGTGTGTTTTTTTGTTTATGTTTTTAGGACTTTCGAATGCATTTGGCATACTGGCTCGTTTGTGTAGATGGACTCACCTTGCTCGCTAATATTTCCACACGAGGGCTTTTTCCCTCCTACTTTCTATGTTACCTTGCATTGCTCGTCCCCGGGGCTACAGTCTTTTGTTGATGACTGACAGGAGGTCTCATTCTGTTGGCCGATGTTCCATGACGCGTGTAGGTGCTGAGGCAATGCACAGAGTGAACCTCTTCCTGCCTGTTTGGAGGCAAGAGATGAGAAAAACAAACACGCATACAAAATTATCCTGTTCATCTCCATTTACCGTGGGATTAGTAAACAGTGTGGGCCAAAAGTAGGGAGAATTTTGCCACGTTTTAATCTTGGGAGGTCATGACACGAGACGCTGTTGTTCATGTGTGTTTATGGTTTGTTTGTGTCGTCTCCCAGCTATTCGTTTTGGCCGGATGCCACAGGCAGAGAAAGAGAAACTTCTAGCGGAGTTCTCGTCTGATTTGGAGCACATTCACCCGGAGGCAGCAGATCTGAGGTCCTTGGCCAAACATTTGTATGAAGCCTATCTCAAGTACTTCCCCCTCACCAAGGCCAAGGCCAGGGCCATCCTCTCTGGCAAGACGGGAGACAACGCAGTAAGAAGCGCCATCCTTTGTTTTTCGCTACGTTACTTTGTATTGATATGTTGATATGTAAAGGAAGCATTATTATGGTTAAATCTACCTTTTTTTCCTAAACAGTACAGATTCGTCACTGCATGTACCCTGTGTGTGCCGACAGTACACATTCTATTGTCACTTTCCCATAAAACAAGTGGCGTACTAGTTACTACGTGTCCAGGCTATCTGATTCCAATGGTCACGCTACAAATACCTGCAAACACAGATCCTTGCAAAGGTTCATCAATCGACGCTTATCCAGCCGTAAACTTCGTTTAGTGTCGATCTTGCACAAAAACCCAAATCGTCCGGATAGGGTCTCGTCTGGCAACATGATGTCAAGATGGAAGTAGTGTTTAGTGTATTGTAATTACACAGCTAGGACTTCCGAATACTGGTGTAGTCACGTATCGATGACCTGGTTGTTCTCGTGGAGTAAATGTAATGACTTCACTACTAGTACAGTATAGTAATGTAATAACGACTTTTAAAATACTAGTTTAGTCGTGCAGAAACAGCTGCAGAGTGCTGGTGCGGTAATGTAGAAATGCATTACAAGTACTGCAGTAGTGTAACAGTGGCTGTTCAGTATTTGTGAAATCATTGAAAAGCTTTCAGTACCGGTGCGGTAATGTAGCAACAACTACCAAGTATTTGTGTAATAACGTAACACTGCCTTTGGAGTACTAGTCTAGTCATTTTGCAATGACTGTTCAGCCTTTTGTGTACTTATGCAATATCTTTAGAGTACTGGTGTAGTAATAATAGCATTACGTGTGTGTAGTAATGCCATGATGGCTAGTGAGTACTTGCAAAGTGATGAAACAATGGAATACCGGCGTAGTACTGTTGTTATTCGGCCTATTCGGTACTGAGGTAATAATGTAAAATGACTGCAGAGTAATCGCATAGTAACACAACTACTGAGTACTCATTACTGAGTACTCATCCTGTGCCTAGTTAATGGCTGGTGAGAGGTGATGTCATAAAGAACTCATGTAGTACTGTTGGAAGGGCATGTGGCTATGGTGCTGATACTGTTGGAATACTGGTGTAGTACTGCTGGTGTGGTTTGGCATTTGGTAGCATCTAGAGGACCGAGACGGGCGGCGTTATCTGCAGCCTGTGTGCGGGGAAGCCGCTGTGGTTCAAGGCTGGTCTGTGCGTTGTTTTGACTGTTCATGACACTGATAGCCGCCAAATGGCTCGCAATCATTTTGTTTGTTGCTCCGCTCGTTCCCTAAAGCGCTGCAGACTTCCTTAAACAAGGCTGGAGCTTTTATCAATGCCGAGCCCCGTGCACTTTTTTCGGTGCCAGAACTTTAAACCAGAAGGACATTTTCAGCATCGATCCTTCTCCTTTTCTGCAGCCTTTTGTCATCCACGACATGAAGTCTCTGATGGAGGGGGAGCAGTTCATCAACTGCAGGCAAATGCCCGTCCAGGAACTCCCGCAGCAGACCTCAGTCCTTTCCGCCTCAAACGGAGGTGAATTTTATCTCATCTTTACAATCTATTGTTTTTACACACACGTCTCATTTCCAGGCGCTCTTCCGGGTCTCGAGTACGGCATTGTGGGAATGACGAGCGCTGTCGAGCTGCGGTTCTTCCACAGCTGTCAGTCTCGCTCGGCTGAAGCCGTGAGGGAAGTGACAGAGTTCGCCAAGAGCATCCCGGGATTCATTGACCTGGATCTGAATGATCAGGTGAGATGCTCCACTCTGACATTTATTCTTTGTCTCTTTCTTTGTCCCCTCACCTGTCAACTTTTTGAACCCTTCTCAGGTGACTTTGCTGAAGTACGGCGTGATCGAGGTCCTGATTATCATGATGGCGCCGTTGATGAACAAAGACGGGACCCTCATCTCTTACGGACAGATCTTCATGACGCGAGAGTTCCTCAAGAGTCTCAGGAAGCCTTTTTGCCAGCTGCTGGAGCCCAAGTTTGAGTTCTCCGTCAAGTTCAACACGCTGGAGCTTGACGACAGCGACATGGCGCTCTTTCTGGCCGTTATTATCCTCAGTGGAGGTGAGCTGGTTTACATCGATCCGTAGCCGAGTTCTTAATGAATTGGTTCATTCATTTTACAGTAATTTCATACTTTGCATGGTGACGTAACGTTTCATGAGCACTAATACTGTATATAGATGAGTAATCATCTCGCATATCATTTATTCTATGTCCGCCATACATATCTGATGCTGGCATCCTTCCCTTGGACTGGGTCGGAGTAGCGTTTTTTTGTCCACTCACGATGGCTACGGTTTAAATCGGCATATTAACTTATTACCACGTTGAAGCGGAAAGTTTAACAATCACGACAAAGCAGTGTCCCAAGTCCAAAAATACATACGACCAACCAGAATGCCTCATTTTTCTGGGAATCCTGACTCGCAGGGCCAGGTTTTCACCGCCGCACCGTGCGGGGATTTGAAAAGCGATATCAATGAAATGTAACACTCTTACTGCACAAAATAATCGTCAAGCTGATTTGTTCTTATGATGCACCCAAAACAATGGACAACATCATATGCTGTTTCCATTTGGCTCCGTTCTGCTTGCGCGTGAGGTGTTCAGGTGCACTTGTAATTCAGAGTGTTAGGCGCTAATTGTTTTTCATGTTTGTTCCTGTAACCCCATTACAATAGCCGTACCCTAGACTATATACTATCAAATCTGTATAATGTTAAGATTTATAGACTTAATAATTATACAATTATGTGAATTATAATTGTATATTAAATTGAGCTAAATGCTTAATGGAAATATACATATGTTAATATATATTGGTTGAGCGTTTTGAGCTTTTTTGGAACAATTAATAGAGATTAATATGTATTATTAATCTATTAATATGTATATTAATTTGCCAATTGTGTATTTATTTTAAAATATTGAAAAAAAAAAAAAAAAAAAAATATTGATATTGGTGTTTGTTCTTAATTGTATAATTTATAATATATTACACTATATACAATAATTCTATGTAATATATATTATTATAGGGCCGCACGGTGGCTAGTGGTTAGCACATTGGCCACACAGTCAGGAGATCTGGTAGACCAGGGTTCAAATCTCCGTTGGGCATCTCTGTGTGGAGTTTGCGTGTTCTCCCCGTGCGTGTGTGGGTTTTC
>QODF01000279.1:1606240-1669981 GCA_024372805.1 Oostethus manadensis
ATGAGGATAAGCGGTACAGAAAATGAATGAATATATTATTATCGTGTTTATAATTAATCATATTAATGTTATTATTACTATGATATTTTCAAGCTAAAACGTTCATTCTGTATCGCTGTGCAGCCCCGTCATACGTATTTTATGGCAGACAAACGAATGCAGTTCTCAGTGATAGTAAGACATGATATGCTGCTTATAGGAAAACAAAAAGTAAGAGGTGATGTGCCGACCATCCAAATTATCATTCACCACAAGTGGCTTTGATATTTTTAGGGCAGATCATATCAGTGTTTAGGCCTCAAAGCTGATAAGAACACAAATCCCACATTTAGGTCACTCATTAACCAAAGTGACTGATTAGTGCTGGAGATCAAGCTATGTGGACTTCTCAGGAGGTCCTCTTTGGTTTGGGTGTTATAAGTGTAAAAAGTTAAGCACAAATGAAGTGTCAACTTTTGACAACAAAAGCTAAACGTTCAACATACTTCCTTTTTTCTAACCTCATTAACATTTTTCTGCATCAGTCTTTGATATTTTGTAAAACTTGATGGAACCTTCCATCCATCCATTTTTGCATGCCGCTGATCCTCATTAGGGTCTCGGGGGTATGCCGGAACCTATCCCAGCTGACTTTGGGCGAAAGGTGGGGTACACCCCGGGCTGGTTGCCAGTCAATCGCAGTTGTTGGAAATTGGAAAACAGAGTTCCTGGATCCAGACTGTGATCTGGATCAACCACAAAATTGTATCCATTCATCCCATTTCCGACAATTCCTGATCATTTCATTCAAATCCTTTCAGAACGCAGTAAGTTATTTTGAACACAAACAAACACTGGCAAAATCACAAACTCCTTGGCGGAGGTAATGACCTCCTAAGTCACTCACACCGCACGCAGAACGAACCCCTGAAGGAAGCCCTCTAGCAATCGTTAGCATTCAATAATCTTTATCCTTAATTATGGTCACGGCAGTCAGGAGCGGCCAGTATTGGTGCTCGCGCCTCCTCTCTCTGAGCTTTTTATGACATTCACTTCCATGGTGATGGCTTTTCTTTTCTTTGGCACACTGCTGCCTGGGAGACTTAACGACGTACACTTTTTGTCATCAATCCATTCCAAAAGATCTGACAAAAGAGAACATTTATGAAAACCGAACCGATCTTTCCCATAAGCAAAAAAAAATGTAAATCCAGAAAGCCAAAAATGTTGACACCGTACACATTTCACAGAGAATATCTGCAGTTTTCCGCGCAGAAAACAAGGTGAAATACATATATGTGGCAAATTCAATGAATAAATGAACATTTAGCATCCTTTTTATTGAAGACCCGTGATGCATCTGTTTTAACGACACTTAGGTTTAAAAATACGCAATACGTTGGAAATCTCGCAACACTAGCCTAGCTAGGTAAGAATTATATGGCAGTCCCATTTTAACAGGAACATCATACTACCAAAAACAAAATAATCAAACTCCCATGACGCATAGTTGGCAGAGCTTTGTTTTAAGATGCGTAGCAAAGCCTGTTTTTTTTCCTCCTTGAAGTGTTGGGGTGGGCCTCACTATGTTGGGGTGGGTCAAAGGGCACGGGTCAAAGGTTTCCTCCATTTTTCCTATATGAAAATGGAGCTTCAATTAGATTAATTTTCCAAATAGAAGTAGACAAGTGAGGGACCTTATACATTTTTTCCCGCTTGTTCATAAACAGGGTCTAGGGACACATATTACTGGTAGAACATCAACAGGAAAAGCAGGAGGAGGAGGAGATCTTGTGTCACACGAGTGACAACGAACTGGTTTCCCCAGGATAACAAGGAATGCCGCATATCGTGTGAAAAGTTTTGCGTGACTTCAGGGACGTTTTTTTTTAAATTGTGCAAAAATTTTACTTTAGGGAATCCAACTGAGTTGGGTTCTCTCCAGTGCCATGTAAACGTACAGTGCTCATGTGTCCTGTGTCTCTGCTGCGCATGCCCAGACCGTCCGGGCCTCCTGAACGTGAAGCCCATCGAGCAGCTGCAGGAGACGGTGCTGCACTCGCTGGAGCTGCAGCTCAAAGTCAACCACCCGGACTCTCTGCAGCTGTTCGCCAAGCTCCTACAGAAGATGACCGATCTGCGGCAGATCGTCACCGATCACGTGCACCTCATCCAGCTCCTGAAGAAGACCGAGGTGGACATGTTCCTGCACCCGCTGCTGCAGGAGATCATGAAGGACTTGTATTAGAGAGAGTGGGGGGGAAAGCACCGAGACGACGTATTGCGAAAGCGACGGTTCTGCCTTGCGATAAAGGAGGTGACAGAAATTGAGAAAGAGATGAGGAAGAAGGTCAGGAGTGTTGGAAGCTGTCTAGACTGCCACGGCAGCAGCACGGACAGCTTGCAAAACCACCACTTACTCTTCCAATCAGGGCGAGTGCCACCCGAGAAGGGGGACCCTCGCGGTTTGATTGGCAGACTGGACCCAAGTGCCTCGAGTGCCTACGTAACTGGGAATATTTGACCCCTCCTCCCCCACAGCAGTGTGTTTGTGAGAGCCACGTTTAGGTGCACAAACATGTCCTCACACTGTACGGCATCTCACGAAAGTCAGCTGCCATTTTGTTACATCTTCTCGAGGGTTGGCACGACACAATACAAACGTAAAGCATCGGCAATGTCTGCCACCGCAGCGCCTCTCAAACGCTCGGACGCCGCACTGCATGCGAGTACTTCAATGGTGTAAATTGGGCACGCGAACCCCGGTTTGTGTGCAATATAGAATAATAATAATGCTAAGATTTTGTCGCTCATTTGTATGCGCTTGCGGTGCAAGACGAAAGAAAAGGCGCCCATCTTTCAAAGCAAAAGTCAACGAGCGACGCCACATGACACCGCCTTCCCACCGGTGGGAAAAAATAACGTAATCAGTTATAGTTACTTTCCCCAACAAGTAATTGTGATGGAGTTACCACTTGATACATGTAATTACCTACCAGGGAAAGTAATTATTATGTTCCTCTTTTGGAAAAACCTTCACATATGTAAAAGAATTGGGACTTAGATGTGCAGCGGCGTGTGCTGTTGCTAGATGACTCGTGAGATTAGGGCCGGGGGCCGAGCTCGAGACTTGCAATTCTCTGCCGAAACTCCAGGGGGCAGTGTTTTACCTGAGAGTGAGTAACCACGACCCTCGTCAACTACTTATTCAGCTTCCCGTGTAGTAGCAGTGAAGAATGGAGACTTCCAGGTCGTGGATGTAGATATCAGTGCATAATACACACCACTTTTCTCTGTCCGTGACGGTGTTGTATTATTTGAAGTAGCGGTTGTAACCGTGTCAATGTTATATTTATGTGTTCATCAGTGACAGCATTACAGGCGGTCTGGCTGCAGAGGGAGTGTTGGAGAGTGAAGCCATCTCTGCCGTCAGGTTTTTTAGATGACGTATAAAAGTAAGAGGAAAAAATATGTCAACGCGCAAAATCCTACACTGGACTCCTAAAGGGGAAAGAGCCGTGTGTCTGCACTCGATAGTACATCGCTACTGTAACACAGCCGAACACTGACCAGCGCATCCGCGTTTACTTGAGAAGATACACTCTAACTCGAAACGGGAGGGCTGCATGTATGCGATCAAATGTGTCACGGCAGCCCCTCCCCCGGCTCCGTCCCGACACCCAACACGTCTGCCGAGCATGCGCGTGTTTGCATCTGCACGCAAGGTGCCGTCTTGTCATTGGCCCAAGACAGCGATCAGCATGGTTGAGCGTCAGGAGGGAACAATCAAGATGAAGACGAGCACTTGTCTGCTACACCGCATGCGTGTGACAACTCCCTGCTGTTGTCCTATGATGTGTTCTTTTTCAGATCATTTCTGTGCCGATGCGTATTGTTCTGTCCCCATGCAAAGTTCCCTCAGTGCCTTATCGATCAACCGTCGTGATGTGCTGGTTTTTTCTAGACGAAGGGCTCTGATTGAGTGAGTGCTGTAAATAAATCCAGATATTTTGTAACTTTTGGACATGTGTCTCCTATTGAAAGTACACAGGCACACGTTGCGTCAACATTTCTAAATAGAGGGCCTCCGCTCTTGGAAGTCTTTTACAGCAGTGGTGACATCAGCAAAGAGCCCAAACGCACACACACACACACACACACACACAGTGGGTGTGATTGCAACACTGGCCTGAACCCTGCATGGACGTTTGAGGACCAGGGTTGTTTTACATTTTTTGGAGTTCCAAAACTACATTTCCATTTTTATGTAGGTGGGAAATCCCCCGCCATTGTTCCCCTCGTTTTAACACCTCGTCATCTGAAGAGGTGAGACAAAAGAGCCGAGGGTGGATCACATGACGCAAGCATCAGGGTCACACTGAGGACGCTCACATTGACAGTGAGGACGTTCGGGTTAACATTGTTGGCTGTTAGTTATGGTTAGGTATCAATTATAATCCCATTAAGTGTAATTACAAGCGCAAAAATAAGGTTCAATAAGGCCTAACAACATCAAAGTAAAATCAGTGGCATGCGCTGTAGAAGGTTGACCCGACCGCGTGCATTTTCCTTCTTAATTTTTGCACAGGTTTAAAAAAAAAACGAGTAAGCCACTGCATAATAAAACCAAGAGAAGGTAAAAAGACTCCTCTTTGGTGACACGTGACAGACGTCAACCATGCCATGCAGTAATGTCAAGGATCACACTTTATAAGCTTCCTGACAGACACACAGGTGTAAGAATATGGCTTAAGAAGGATCACAACAATTCAGATAAAGACAAACATGCTTTGTACACGGACGCTGCGTTCTGATTTATTTTTACTCTCGGCTCAAAAGTGATTTACCAACCATCTAATAAAACTTAAGGAAAGTAAAATTGCTCATTCTTGCATAGCACCACACTTTTTAAAATGTGTGACTATAATACAGGAGGAAAAAAAGTTACCAATTGTACGATGAGAATGAAATGCAAGCAAAAGTAGTCACCCATTGACGACAAGAGACTTCATGCACCACCAGGTCATGCGAGTGTAAGAACAAGTAAAACACCGTATGAAAGTCAAATCCCCATTTGGCGGACATGTGGTGCATCAGAAAAGTAAGCCGACGACACAAATCCCTCTTTATAACTCTCCTCAATGCCATAGAGGTGTACAAAATAAGGTTTTAGAAGGATACATATAATTAAAATAAAGTAAAAACGGTCGCGGTTTGATACGTGACATGACTAACATGCAGTGTACTTCATGCGGGAATTCATTTTGTTACTGTCGCACTAGTTGAAGACTCACACCTTGTTGAAGCATGACACATGCAGTATGGCGGGTGCATCATGCGTCGTGCATCCCTTTAAAAAAACAAAAACAACTATCCTTCAAGAGGGAAGATGAATTGCCATCCGTAAAATGAAAACTGAACTGAAGTAAAACTACTCACCTTCTGATAAGGGACTTCACGTGTCACACTTTTTGGTTTTTTGTCATATTAACATAAGAATAAGTTAACCATTATGGAATGAAACCAAGTCAAATGACACACTCATTGGGGACATGGGACTCAATGCATCACATTTTTTAAATGTGTATTTTTGTCCGACCCGTGTAAGAAGTAAGTAAGTTAAGCACTGTGTACTGGAATGAAAATCAAGTAAAACTCATCGATATGCGACAGACGTGCGTTAGAAAGGCGAGCATCCCTCCTTTTCACATCCTAAACTGCGTACAAATGTAAAAATAATTGCTTTAATAAGGAGAAATACAATGAAAACAAAGTTAAATTAGTGGAATGCTGTGCCCTGCGATTGACTGTCGTCCAGCCCAGGCTGTACCCCGCCTCACGCCCGAAGTCTCCTGGGATGGGCTCCAGCATAAGTGGCATAGAAAATGGATGGATATCACGGCATTATTGGGAGACAATGCCCGCTGCTCTTAAGGAGGCTACAAGCTTTATAGCTCTACAGCAGTACGCAAGGATGTCAGGGTTCTACAAGACGATATCAAGGCACTATTGGAAGATAATGATGAATACATTGAAGATATGGAGGTTCTACAGAATGATATCGAGACAATATTGGAGGATAATGCTGCCTTGCGCACCGCTCTTGAGGAAGAGAAAGAAACAAAGGATAATATCACTGAGCAGGTGATAGATCAGAATGCACGAATGAACAACATGTTCCTCACAGGCCTCCGAATTACCCCTATACCAAAAGATGGGGGAGTCCACAACAGAGAACCAGATGGAGTGGATGTTCCATCAACAAAGCAACTGATTGCCAACTTCCTACAATCAAAGGAGGTGGATGCAGATATCAACACCATCGACACTTGCATCCCACCCTGTGGCGGAAACAAGACCACCAAGTTCACCAACAGGGAACTTTTGCACAAATGAGTATCTGACAAAACGCTAACATTGCCATAAAAGCATGAGATACAAAGTACTTTGAGCACCAACGGTAAATTCTACATCATGCCAAATGGAGGTGCGGGAGTTATTACACAATGTTATCCGCTGTATAATAAAACTAAAGGAAAGTAAAATGACGTGTAGTAATAAAGATGCATTCACGTCATGCATCACTTTTTTTTAATGTTTCACAGAAGAGAAAAAAATATGTTAAATTAAATCAAAGTAGTGATACTTTTGATACTTCGGATACCTGATTTTGTACTTTGTTTTTAGCGATGTTGTATATTAGCTTAGGTATATTATAAATCACCCCACTACCTCAATATACGTCACGGTTTAATAGAAATCAATAAGTGACTATGATGTTTTGTATTCTTTATGCCATGATTTGAAATACTCTACACTGCGTTTTTAAATTTACCAGACACGTTGGAGGAATTTGCGTTTGCGTTCACACATCAAGCCGCATTCGTTTGGTAACGTCAACGACCGCGTTAAAAAATCGGATTTAAAACAAAAATCCAAACTGGGAATCCTACCCTGCAGTGCGAACGTAAGCTAAGTTCCACTTCCTGTTCTACGGTTATCATCACACTTAGGGCACACCTTTAATGCTATTTTTTGTTCTTTGTTGGTAGGACCTTATTCAGCTACGTATATCTGAGGGTCCAAATATTAGAAACAGCTCATTTGATTGCGTGCCTAATGTGACCTATGAGAGTATGCATGGGAATGAAAAAGAAGCATTCCATCTTCTTCCCGTTATAAATTTTGTTGGTTGGCGTGTGTCATAATGTACTACCAGTACATGGTTTTGGTTTTTTTGGTTTTGGTTTTTGGAGCGAGAGCAAAGAGATGAAAAGACGTCACATGGGAGCAAATGTTGACGTGAGAATGCAGCTGAGAGGAAAATAACCCTTTAGAATTGGCAGAAGATGGCGGGGATTCGGGCTCAGGGGCCGGAAGGTCCTCTTTGGATGGAGGATGAGAACGACGGTGATGTCGGCGGTTGGTCCTAAATGCACGCCGAGTCAGCATATCCTCACTTTGTTAACGGCCGGTCTCTGCTGACCAGATGGTTGCCAAGATTCCTGCAGGCATGTGAGCCAAATCATCTCCAGCGTCCATCGCCTGTTATTCCCGCTCCAAAGATAGAGTGTGAGATTTATCCCAGGAAGTTTTGTTGCTCCTCCTTGAGTTCCTTAGAAACTTTTTTGTTGTTGTTCTTTTTAAGGAGCCTTTTGTTTTGGTGTCAGAATGGAATGCGTGACCTTTCTGCAATAATACACCTGTCATTGAGCACACGGTTTCATTTGGCCTTTGCGCCGAGAACCACAGGAATCCATTCAAGCCTCATTAGTGTTGGTTAAGATAACATTCTGGACTTTCAAAAACAGTCGTAAAATGTCCCAAACGACTCTACTCACACCATAACTTCATGTGTGAGTGCTGGCGGATTTTCTTTTCTTTGCTATTTCATCCAGCCACCGTGTTGTACGTGCATGTTGCAATCACGTGCAACGTAACTCCATCAACCAAAACGGAAGCCTTCTTGTAAGTCCCCCCGATGTCCCAGTGCGTCCACAGGGAGGCCCGAATCCCCCCACGAGACCTGTCGCCAGAGCGAGGAAGAGGTCAAGGCCACGTATGTGCAGCCAAAGATGAAACAAGATAAGTTTGTTTTAGTTGCAGCAAAAGAGCCAGAATGACTGGTTATTCAGCACTTGGTTATCCTGCAGTTCGACTTATGCCAAAAATGAATTTTGTTATTACGCTAGCAAGCTACTTCCTGGTTCACATACTGGGTGATACTTTTTGGGGGTGGGGGGGATGAACTCCATAGGATGGCTGCAACAGGTTGTGCTGCATTTATTCAGTCCGAGAGCCTCACGCCAGGGCTGTGCAAGCGTGCAGACAGCCTCATGCATGGAGCCTTTTTTGACATTTTTACTTCAGTTCTTACAATGTGTGATTTTCACCGATGTAACTAATACCTTAACTGTCTTTCTAAACTACTTATGCACTGGAAATATTACATACCTAAATGAACATGATGGAGTTGTGAAAAATCATTTGTGGACATCATATATTTGATTTGATTGGCAAATGTATTTGCATGATGCAGAACACTGTAGATGTAAATGGACTCACAAGACAAATTGCATGCACAAAGAAGCAGATAATAAAAACGTATCCACACCACAGCTTTGGAGGATCGTTTGTAAACAGAGCTTTGAATTACTGTTGATGTCGTGAACTTCCTTTGCCTTAATTGCAAAGACTCAGGAAGCTGTTCTGC
The DNA here is from genome assembly GCA_024372805.1 of Oostethus manadensis. NCBI lineage: Eukaryota > Metazoa > Chordata > Actinopteri > Syngnathiformes > Syngnathidae > Oostethus > Oostethus manadensis. The sequence continues at coordinate 1,614,933 of QODF01000279.1, forward strand.
TGCTCCAATTGATCTGTTGAACGGACAAGAGAATATTTCTTATGGAGCATTCACATAATGAATAAAGAATGTTGGTTAGTTAGTTAGAACCAAACCAAAGGAGAACGTTGTCTAAATATGGTTCCTTGGTTCTGTAACAAACTAATAAGGTCTAACGTTCCCTAGACGTTGACGCTACCAAATAATAGAAATGTCGCCCTGTGGGTGCAACTGTTGCCTCCATACCACGTGGTTTGTGTTTTGGATGCTGTGAGAACAATCACGGAGGATAAAGTTCATTGTTAGGCTTTAAAACTCTTCACTTGGACGGAAACTATTTTTTTTAAACTAAACTACAACACCTTTTTTAATTATTTCAATCTTTTATGTATTATTTTAATTAATTTACTTTTTTTTTTTTTTTTACTATTTTTTAACAACATTGCTGCACCTTTTCTCCTTTTTTTGGTCTTATTTGGGGTAAATCTGCCTTGCCTTGGTAATTCGACTGTAGCCAATGCAGTGCCTTGATTGGGAATGCTATTCAGGATGGGGAATTCCAGACATTGCCAGACACATGGCTGCTCTTCTCTGTCCAGAAACGCATAACCCCCAAATACGTATAAAACAACTTTGACGCCATAATTAATGTCTCTCCAACTTTTCCCTCTGCGGACTCGACAGCACAGGGCAAGAAGCGAGAGGGTGTGAACACGTGACACAACCCGGAAGTGTTGCGAAGGCTGGACGGTTCCATTTCACGTCGCTCTAACCGCGGCTGGAGGACTCCCATAAGGACCCAGCCGTCGTCGATCGCATGGGCTGGGTCCTCCGAACGATGCAGATCCCGAAATGGCACACAGATATTGTCTAACATTTGTGTTTTTTTGTTAGTTGGCTAATTAGCGAAGGGAGTCTTTCGGATGAGCTAGACTGGACTGTACCATTTCCAATTCTGTAATTTATTAATGCACATTATGTGCCAACATACAGTGTAACCTCTTGTGTTTTCATATACAATATGAAATAGCAATTGGAATCACAAACAAGTATTATTGATGAAGTTAAACGATCATTCCTTACCCATCCGGCGTGTGATGTCTCCCTCTGCAGGAGGGCGCGTCAGAGCCAAACTAAACACTAATTGCAACTCTCTGACGTCAGACGTTAAATACGTAATAAACACACCGGCCCGATTCCTTCCCATGGTCAGGGCCCTAAAAGACGGCAGTCGCAAATACTTTATCCGTGCCTGTTCTCACTGCGGTATCGGGTTCGATTGTTAAGGATTGGTGTAATTACAACGTGACAAACACAAGGGGGCAGCACTGAAATAAAAAAACAACAACATTTGAATACACGAAGAAGAGCCATACCCGGAAGTGTTCACGGGTTTGGTTCTACCCAGCGGGAAAAGGGTAATCTCTCTAACTTTAGCAGTGTTTAACATAAAATAGGACTACTCAATGGATAGTTAGTATCATAGCATTGCTAGTACACTATCTTGTAGACGTACCAACACGATGCAGCTAAAGTTAGCAAAGTTTGCGTTGAAAACGTCATCCTTTTCTTTGGTAGTTATGTTAGTTAAGATGGCGTCTGCTGGTTTGTTGGTACTTAAGTCAATTTGGTACATGTGTTTGAAAATGCTTCACGCCAAAGTGCGTGAAAGTAAATAGTAAACGACACAACAGTGTAGGTAGAATGCTTGAACGTAAATAGTAAAAAACAAATAGACGTAACGTGACTGAGCAGTTAGCTTGTGGATAGCATAACACTGCTATTACACGGTCTTCTAGACGCAGCTAATATTAGCTAAGTTAGCGTGGAAAACGTCATCCTCTTCTTTTGTAATTGACACATTAGTTAGCGTAGGAAATGTTGAAATACGAAAAAAAATGATTTTCCCGGCACTAAACTGTTTTGTTTACAACACAATACTTCCAGGATGGCATCTAACATTTCCCCCGTTCTCTTCATGACTGTGGAGGGAGAACCCATGAAGTTTTATCTGCGACCAGGACCGGTCAAGATGGAGCTCCAGCCTCTCATCAAAGCTGGGGGAGGAATGACTTGCAATGTCCAGAAGCCGGGATGCATTTTGCTGATTGACCCTGAGGAAAAAGGCCCCATTAGCGAGAGTACGGCTCACTGGTAAGTGTAAGAATGGAATCATTGCATTACCTTGTTAGCATTGCAGATTGAATCTGTCCAAACGTGTTGTAAATTGTCTTTTTATACACGGAAATGAACCTTGAATGGAATAGAACCTTGTGCAACTCCACACAATGTTCATTCATTCATTCATGTTCTATGCCGCTTATCATACTGCTGTGCATTTGTATCACCCCCACTTCCAAATTGTTTAGCATGTAGCATTAAGACATGTTCATGGTTGTGAATCTGTGAAATGACTACTGTATACATCTGGAGATCAAAAAGTGACAAGAATTTTTTTTGCTATGGGTAATAACGGATACTAAGGGTTTGTATTTTTTTTTTCCAATTAGGTACGTGTCCTTCCAATACATCCACGATTGTGTGAAGAAAGCCGAGCAGCTGAACATTGAGGATTACAGACTAAATCCTGAAAATGTCTCTCAACGCTCTGCTTCAGGATCCAATAACGTCAGGAGGTCTCATGGAACTTCAGGAGGTGTGACCTAAAATTCCTTAAAATAAAATAAATACTAACTAGTAGGGGTGACAGGAGATGTCATGTCACAAGCTCTCGCAAGATTAAAACGGGCCAGTATTGGTCGTTTAGAGAAAAGCCATCTTGTCGAAGAAGGGCAACCAGAAGTTTATCCGACTGTTAGCTATGGCATTGCTACTGTGAATGATAATGCACGTAATATGGAATATAATAGAAAGTAAGTCTTTATTGTCATTGCACAATTGTTATAACAATAATATAACAATATTGTACTCTTGAAAGGCCACTCTGCACCACATAACAGTAAAACGTGAAATAACAACAAATAAATAAATAAATTAGGATAAAAGACTAACATTTAAAGTATAATTTACAAAATACAAATGGCAATTGAATTGGAAGCACAAATTAGCTTACACACATGTAAATGTTTCAGCAAACAAACATAAAGCTATCTGCAATCTGTTTTATGTGTCTGTAAAAAACGACACATTAGCATAGCCAGAAGTGTTACAGCTAGAATTAGTTATTATTTTATCTAATACTTTTTAGTTTTTGTTTCAGTTTGTGGAAATAAATTCAACAGTTGAAAGCATGATGCTTTCAGCAACACACTTTCAGGTCATGCATGCAGTTATACATTTGTACCTGTATCATGACACCCCTATTATACATACAGTATATAATTTTTTTATTAGACCTGTCACGATAATCAATAAATCAATTAGCCGCACAATAAACAAAAACAAACTCGGTTATTTTTCCGGTGTGCATGCGTGTTTTCCTCCTCTTTCTCCCAAGCAAGCTGGATGACAAAAGATTCAAGATTCAAAGTGTTTATTTGTTTATTTCAAAGTTTCCCTGTACAATGAAATTCTTACTTTGCTGGCCACACTGATTGTCAAGGTGCAAAAATATGCAAATTAAAAAAATAATAAAATTATACATAAAGTAAAAATTGTAATAATAAAAAAGTATGTAAACATTTCTTCTTTTCCTTTCGGCTTATCCCTTCAGGGGTCGCCACAGCGAATCAATTGCCTCCATCTAACTCTGTCTTCTGTATCCTCTTCTCTTGCGCCAACTACCTTCATGTCCTCTTTCACTACTTCCATAAACCTCCTCTTTGCTCTTCCTCTAGGCCTCCTGCCTGGCAATTCAACACTCAGCATCCTTCTACCAATATAGTCACTATCTCTCCTCTGGACATGTCCCAGCCTCTCTGACTTTATCTCCATAACCTCTAACATGTGCTGTCCCTCTGATGTGCTCATTCCTGATCCTGTCCATCCTGGTCACACCCAAAGACAACCTCAGCATCTTCATCTCTGCTACCTCCAGCTCTGCCTCCTGTCTTTTCCTCAGCGGCACTGTCTCTAAACCAAACCCCATCGCTGGTCTCACTACAGTTTTGTACACCTTTCCTTTCATTTTAGCTGAAACTCTCTATCACACATCACACCCGACACTTTTCTCCACCCATTCCAGCCTGCCTGCACACGCTTTTTCACCTCTTTTCCACACTCTCCTCTTCTTTATCTCTTCTCCCTGTAACCTCACTCTTCCACTTGGGTCCCTCTCATTTACACACATGTACTCCGTCTTGCTGCGGCTGACCTTCATTCCTCCCCTTTCCAGGGCAAACCTCCACCCCCCAAGCTTCTCCTCTACCTGTTTCCTGCTCCCACTATATATCACAATGTCATCTGCAAACATCATAGTCCATGGAGATTCCTGTCTAACCTCGTCCGTCAGCCTGTCTATCACCATAGCAAACAAGAAGGGGCTCAGAGCTGATCCCTGGTGTAGTCCCACCTTCACTCAGAACTCCTCTGTCACACCTGCAGCACACCTCACTACTGTCTTACAGTCCTCATACATGTCCTGCACCGCTCTAATATACTTCTCTGCCACTCCAGTTCTGCAAATTCTTCACAGTAAAACCCTCTTTGAATTCATCTTAAGCCCCGAACTGTGTTGAAGAATGACTGCATTGTTCCTCTCTGGGCACCCTGTCATAAGCTTTCTCCAGATCTACAAAAACACAATGCAGCTCCCTCTGGCCTTCCCTGTACTTCTCAATCAACATCCTCAAAGCAAATACTCCATCTGTTGTACTCTTTTTTTTTTGGCATAAAACCGTACTGCTGCTCACAAATGCTCTGCAAGTGAATCAAGGTGCATATGCAAGTTAGATGATGTATATATTGACACACAATGTGAGTATTTTTTGTTATTATGGGTTATTTCTCTGTTTTTGTGTGTGTCAATAATCAGACTATAACATTGCATTGAAGTCTTCAATAGCATTGAGGTGCACGTTTGTTTACAGAGATTTGATACTCCATTTTGTTTTATTTCTGTGTGTTGTTTTTATCGAATTGTTTTTTTCCTTAACTGAGACGGAGTCTATTTTTATTGTTTTTGGTTATTATTGTGGTTTGTATTAAATGTAATTTTTGCTGTAAGAGACAGAGAATCTTTTGTTTTTTATTGGTTTTTTTTGTTTGATTAATTTATTATGTTGTTAATTTTATTTTATTTAAAAACTCTTGACAGTCTCATTATAATGCTAAATACCCTTGAGAAATTAGATTTATTGCTTTTGATATGGTGTGTTTGCATTGCATTAATGAAAAAATGGTCTCAAAATAATTTGACAATAATATTCTTTATCCACTATAATTTGTAGGACAATTACCGTCCAGCAAAATTTGTTATCATGACCTAATTATAATGATATATTATTATAACAATAGTGGTTAATTTGGTCTGAAATAATGTTGACAATAATATAGTTTACATAATTATTTGAGGGACAATAAACATTTCAAAATACACATTTACTGTTTTGTGTCTCAGTTAAATTAAAAAGTGTTTGTACCATCATATTTTCATATTTTTTCATTGTACTTTTCCTAAAAATAATGTCTTGTTTCGTGTCGTTCCCCTAGACCCAATCTCGTGTATCGTCCCGTCTCTTGAACAGAATGTCCCGTGACACCCCGACTAACTAGTATACACATCAAGTCAAGGCCTTAACTGAGCAAAACAGCATTTATTAACAGGTTTATGGATCCCCCCCAAAAGATAAAGGCAATGAAGTAAAGCAATGATGTTTTAATTATCTCATGTCATTGCCTTTAAGTGAACAATCACTATTCTATGATGTCTTCGCCCTGCTGTGCCATAGTAGGCATATTTGCATGGGATTGCTGTGGGCTGTGTATATTTTGCAGTTGATTGTTGAGGGTTTTTGTTTTATTCTCATCAGGCAGGCAGATGTACACCCCCGACGAAGACGCAGCCATTCTGAGCTACGTCAGCCAACGAATGTCGGAAATTAAAGGGAACCGCCTTTGGCAACAGATGGAAATGGAGCAGGTGACCAGTCACACTTGGCAGTCAATGAAAGCCCATTATCGAAGTCACCTGGCTCAGAAGCAACCAGAAAATGAGCAGGTGGAAGCACCTGGAGAAGACGGCAAGGTGATTTACCTGGAAGAGACATACTGTCATTCTCTCATATCACCTCTAGGGTGTGTACAGCATGATAATGCAAGTAGTGATGTAATGTATGACTGTTTCTCACCTTCCTGGTTGCAGGACAATGACAACGCTGAAGTGACTGAAAATCCACCCGGTGAAGCAGATCTTCCTCAAACACAGACTGAACCAGAACACCCTCCACAGACTCACTCAAATGAGGATCTAACGCAGGTACGAGCAAAACAACTCACTCTGATGTCCACACATACACAGGTATTTCCTAAATCTATTTCGTTCACTTAAATGGCATTGGCTCACATGAAAAAAACATTTTCAGGCACATGATAAAGCAGCAGACGGCGCCATGACCTATAATGATCAATTTAGCCAAACCGAAGTGTTTTTTGAAAGCTCATTAAATCAGGGAAAAAGGGAACGTTATGTTTAAATCAAGTAACAAAACAAGCCAAAATAATTAATGATATATATACAGTATAGTAACATAATAATAGTAAAAGCGGTGAAGTATTTAATATTAGTAAAATATCATATATAAAAAATATCACAAATGTCATGACCGAAAGAATGAGATCGTGGATACAAGCGGCGGAAATGAGTTTCCTTCGTAGGGTGGCTGGAAATCACCCTAAGAGAAGGGTGAGGAGCTCGGCCATCCGGGAGGAGCTCAGAGTAGAGCCGCTGCTCCTTCACATCGAGAGGAGCCAGTTGAGGTGGCTCGGGCATCTAGTCCGGATGCCTCCCGGGCGCCTCCCTGGTGAGGTGTTTCGGGCATGCCCAGTCGGCAGAAGGCCCCCGGGAAGACCTAGGACACGCTGGAGGGACTATGTCTCACAGCTGGCCTGGGAACGCCTTGGTGTCCTCCCGATGGAGCTGGAAGAGGTCGCTGGGGACCGGGAAGTCTGGACTTTCCTACTGAAGCTGCTGCCCCCGCGACCCGGACCCGGATAAGCGGTGGAAAATGGATGGATGGATGGATGGATATAAAAAATATATAATTAGGTAAGAATTAAACTAAAAATAAATTAATGAAATTATTAAAAATCTCTAAGAGTTGGCATGTTCTCCCCGTGTGTGCATATGTGTTTTCTCTGGGCACTTTGGTTTCCTCCCACACTTGTTTGGTTAATTGGCAACTCTAAATAGTCCAGCGTTATTAATTATCAGAATGGGAATGGTTGTTTTTCTATATGTGCCCTGTGATTGGCTGCCAACCAGTCCAGGGTGTTCAGGTTTCAGATGGGACAGGCTCCAGCATACACCCACAACCCTTGTGAGGATAAGCGGCATACAAGATGGATGATTAAAAACCATCTGTGGCAAGCCATACAAGCCTTTTTTGCCTTTTCCTTGTTGAAAGCTGGTGTTCAGAAATGTGTTTATTTTTGTTTATCCTTTTAACCATTTGCAGTGATGTCCTAGCCTATCCCCCTTGCTGCAGTTGAATAAAAGTACGTTTTAGGTGACTTAAAACACAGTTTTAGAGATAAAGTCATTTTCAGTGTTTCTCACAGCAGTGCAGTTTTTTGTGGTGTGGGCTTGTAATTTTTATGTATGCTGTTTACCTTATCTAACCAATGAACATGAAGTCCATTGACTCAAAGGTGATGGTTTTATTTTGTGCAGTGTTAGACACGCTTGTGTATGCCTCATGACAAGCATGGGTGGTTTAAAAAACATTTCATTGTATGTACAGATGTTATAATTTGGGCAGCCAAAAATAGCGTGTTAACTAACTTAAATTAATTTGTAGCATAATAACGCATGTATATCATGCCAAGCCACGCCTCTTCGTTATAAAAACAAGATGGCCACGTCAACTGTGGTAGCTTTTTCAGGCTTCTCATTGGCCAAAATGCACATGGCAGGCGGTTACTTATGTGCATGGACACATTTTAAGCATCGAAGTGGGGGGAATGTGCGTTTTTGAAAATAACTTGCCAGGTTTAGGCTTTATTAGGTTTGGTGTTGAGAAGAGTTATGATACTATGATACAAGCTACTAAGACAGTCCTAATACAGTATGTGTTTGTGAGCAAGGGAAAACGGGTGGTGGCAAAAAAAAATAAAAATAAAAAAATGTCCAAAATCTATCTGTGACGGTTCAAATGTTCAGTGCTGCCATATGTAAATAAATAAACACACATAAAGACTGGTCATGGCAACAGCGTGTCTTCCACAAGGTTTCATCATTTGTGAAAGTGCTTTTTGGTGAATTGATTTAATAGACTGGACTGGCGTGTCCACAGATTGATGACATACTCATTGAAAATGGACCACAAGAAAAAGATCTCCAGCAAGAGAAGGGGATCTTGAACACACCATCAGACCAAAACAAACAAGCAGCTACTGCAGAAGAAAATAGCAGGGACACCTCACAGACTGAAAAGATCATTGTGCCTGAAACAGACCAACTGCAAGCATCTCCGCAAACTGTAGAAGATTTGGAAGACCTAGAACCTGGCCAGTTGGAGCCTCACAGCTACACTCAGTCTCCAGCCACTCGGACAGACACAGACGAAGACGACGAACAGGTAGCCCAGCCTCTGCGCAAATCAAACTGCAGAAGGTTGAAACTGGAGGACGAACCGTACAACAAAAAGCTTCGATCAGCAGCACCACATTCAGCTGCTGTTAGGGCACAGCCGTCTTCCCCTCAAACAGGCCGGAGGACCAGGTCTGCCCAATCCACTCCACTGAAAGACACACCGGGGGAACCTCCTTCTAAGAGAGCGAAAGGAGAGAGTGCAGAAGCAGCAGAACCAGAGAGTCAAGATGAGGAAGAACAGTTTGCTGTCGCAGGACCATCACATGTCCCCAAGGAGTGTAGGGCGTACTAAGCCATAAAAACATTTGAACCAAAAGATTTAATTTCCACTGTTGAATTTCTTTGTTCTGTTTGCAGGTGAATCCGAGCCAGGGAAGAAGAAAGAGAAGACGCTGGGCATTCTTGCGATGGCAGCGAGAGAGTTTGAGTCCAGTGACGATGAGGTAGACAGATAGACACTCAAATTACCTTTAAAGGAAGATAATGGCATCAGGTAAAGCTAAGCCAAGTTCTACATTCATTTTTTTTTTTTACAATATACAGTACTTTCAATAAACAAGACTTTTTAGGCCTTTCAGCTATTACTGTTGAATAACAATGTTCAATAAAAATGTGTGATGAACATTGTTTCTTTAATGAAAAAATGTATTAATCTGACCTGCTCTCATCAGCCCAGAGAAAAAAGAATCACGTTTTCGTCTCTCTTTCGTCACGTCTCTCAGTCTGATGATGAGCTATTCCACACGCCCAGTGAAGCTTCTTCGTTACCTACCGTCACCTCTGTAAACACAGCTGCAGACGCCTTTCCCGCCCAGCCTGACACAGATCCTGCCGAGCAATTACCCGGCGTTCAGGGGAACACACAAGATGCCCGGCCTGCTTTGGAGCTGAGCCATGCCGTGGCCACCATTCCCTTGAGGTCCAAAGATCACCCCCCCTTCATTTTTGAAGATGACTATCAGGAAGAAGACGAAGCTCGCCCCAACGTGATTGAGGAAGAGGCACTGTCCTTCAGTCAGGCCCAGTTAGAGGAGGACAAGCAACGAATCAGAGAGCTGATGAAGAATACAAACCAGGTGTGTTTATCCTACCCTGCTTGAATTATGGATCAAGTGCTTTAAATTGCTTGAAACTATATTTCTAAATGGGTAGTTTCCACCCTCAAAGGCACTTAAATAATTGCAAAGTGTGTCATCTTCTTATATAATTACAGGGGCTGTTACCCTTTGTTATAACATCTGATATCAGTAGGTGGCAGGGTAGACATTACAGTCGTCCTTCGCAATAACGCAGGTTTTCAGAAATTTGTTAATAAATGATATCTGTTTCATACTAGATTATAGTCTATTTATTAGTCAAAACATATTGAAATACAAATGATGTGTAGTATTTTGGTCACTAGGCAGCCATAATGACACAAAACATTGAGACTAATAATGTGTAATACCACTCATTCTGTTTCTGATCTCATGCTGCGTAAAATGCAGGCTGGTATGGATGCTAACGATCGGATACCGATATTTTGCAAATTCACCTATTGTGTTATTAAGGGTATTATATGCATGTATGTATATTAAATGTATTTATTTATATATATTTGGATATTATATATGTACTTGGCCAATTCACCTAATATATATATATAAAGGTTATTTTTGATAAAGAATTATTATTATTATACAGAATAAAATGAGTATTGTTAAATAATATAAAATGTGAACAAATGATCAATGCCTTGTTTTGTCTGCAATTGAGTACCTAACGGCCCCGCTTGCGATTTGAGGAGATATGATAACTTCCTGGATGAATTACTCATACATACAGTGGTGTGAAAAAGGGTTTGTCTCGGATTATCAAACAAATTTAAATAATAGTCGATGACCGCACAACTGAACACAAAATGCAGTTTTTAAATAAATGTATCATTGAGAGAGAAAAAATATGCACACCTACATGGCCCTGTGTGGAAAATGTGATTGCCCTCTAAACCTAATAGCTGATTGGGCCACCCTTAGCAGCAAGAACTGCAATCGCAATAACTTTCAGTGAGTTTCTTACAGCGTTGTGGAGAAATTTTGGCCCTCTCATCTTAGCAGAATTGTTGCAATTCAGCCACATTGGAGGCTTTTCCAGCATGACCCGCCAGCCATTCAGAGGTGGACTTCCTGGTGTGTTTTGGATCATTGTCCTCCTGCAGAACAGATGACCGGATATTCTCCCTCAGGATTGTTTGGTAGACAGCAGAATGTATGGTTCCATTTATCACAGAAAGTCTTCCAAGTCCTAAAGGAGCAAAACAGCCCCAGACCATCACACTACCACCACCATATTTTACTGTTGGTGTGATGTTCTTTTTCTGAAATGCGGCATTTGCCCAGCATGGTGGAGTCCTGTACACTGAATGAAACTGAGGCAAGTAAGGCCTGCAGTTCTGTGGATGTTGTTGTGGGGTCTTTTGTGACCTCAGAGTTGTCACTGCGCTCTTGGGGTAATTTTGGTTGGCCGGACACTCCTGGGAAAATTCACCACTGTTCCATGTTTTCACCGTTTGTGGATAATGGCTCTGCTGGCGTCCCAAAGCTTTAGAAATAGGTTTATAACCATTTCCAGACTGATTGATCTCCATTACTTTCTTGTTAATAAAGAGTGTCATTTGGTGTTCAGTTGTGTTGTCATTGACTAACATTTGAATTTGTTTAATTATCAGAAACATTGAAGTTTGTCAATCATGCAAAAAATTAGAAATCCGGAAGTGGGGAAGCACTTTTTTATACCACTGTAAATACATCAGTGTGTACTTTAAACATTTTCATTTTGAATATTGTTTATATCAAAATACAGTAGTGTTTATTTCCATCTACCTATAAAAGACCTCTCCTCTTCTTCCTCTTAGGACCTGGTATCCGTCACCAAAGCCTTGCTGAAGACCAGCGGTGACTTCTCTGCGGCCTCTCGTCTGCTTTCGGACCCCTCATCCTTCTCCGGACCGTTTTGGGATCGCCGTGATGACCGCCTCCTGCTCTCTGCAGACCCCGCCGCCCGCAGGCGTCTGCAAAAAAAGCACGGCGAGACCAGCTTGTCTAAACGGGTGGTGTTTCTCGAGTTAGAGCGGTGAGAATGTGTGGATGCTCCGCCTGTTAGTTTTTGCTCCTCTATAGGTAGGTGCTTTTTAATTGGGACACAAGATACCATGTTTTACCACTAATGTATTTTAATGTTAACTATTAAATCATTTCAAACTGTTGCGTAATGTGACTGCAGAGAGGTTTGGTTTAATTTGTTTGGAACATGCATATGTTGTACAAAGAACATTCCTTCGTTCTACATGTCCGAAAAGGAGTAGGAAGAAGCAGAGCTTATTTAATCCTACCCCCTTCTCACATGATTTGCTATTACATACTCATATATACTGTGTATATACATGCATACACACATACATTCATATGTACACATACATACATACACACACACACATATATATATATTATACATACACATACATGCATATATCATATTTTTCTTTTTAAAAAAATCTTTTTTTTCCCTCCTCTTTCCTTCCCTCTTCCCTTGTTGATTTCCGGATCAACATCTTGCTGTCTTGGTGTTGTACTGTGAGTGTGGTTAAAAGTAAGTACTTGAGTTCCTGATTTTAATACTTTGAACGTGCTCTTTCAATGTTGATATCAATGTTCGTATTATTGAATGTAATCCCTCTTACAATTTTGTGCGTTGTATCTTCTTTTGTCCTTGTTGTCATGATTAAATGTTTAGTATGTATCCAGATAGTTGGTATCTTTGACAACCAGCACTCCTGCTTCTCCTGGACCTCCATGTAGCTAGATGGATATTTTCCCATCGGTGCTCCAAGTACTTAGTATCTTTCCCTGCTTCCTCAAGTCTCGTGCTTTCTTGGCAATGTCAGCGTTGCGTTTTGTCAGATGCTCATTTAAGTAGACGTTTGTGCCTTTCAAGTTCTTTCTCTTTTTCATCAGTGCCGTTTTGAATTCCCTGTTGGTGAACTTGATGACGACAGGTGTGGTGTTGTTTCTGCCATACAGTGGGATGCAAGTATCAATGGTGTTGATATCTACATCCACCTCCTTTGATTGTAGGAAGCTGACAATCTGTTGCTTTGCTGAAGGAACATTCATTCCATCTGGTTCTCCTCTGTTATGAGCTTCCCTATCTTTTGTCCCTATCTCATTCTCCCTGTGAGAATGACATCATTCATTCTTGAATTCTGATTCATCTCATCTATTATAGTTTTCATTTGCTCAGTGATGTCATCCTTTGCTTCTTTGTCTTCCTCCAGAGTGGTGCGCCAGGCGGCATTATACTTCAATAGTGTCCTGATGTCATCCTGTAGAGCACTGATGTGGTTGCAAAATGCGTTGTTTACTGCCTTGGGGGTTTTAACCTCCTTCAGGGCAGCATGCAAGGCAGCATTGTCTTCCAATAATGTCTTGATATCATTCTGCAAGAATGATATCAAGACAGAATGATATAGTGCTTTATTATCTGCCATAGGGTTTTTAACCTCTTTAAAAGCAGCACACAACGCAACATATTTGTCTTGCAACTTCTCGATTTCTTCTTTAGAGCTTTAGTTTCCTTGTTCAGTGCTCTATTTTCCTCCATAAGGTCAATGACATCACCATGGACTCCCAGGATCTTTTTGATGAGACTGTCATTCTGCGATTGTACATGTTGAATCTGTGACTGCAAATTGTTAAGCTAAACAACCCCCCCATATTCATATTGTTGTTGTTCTTGTTTTTCTGATGTACTCAACTCATGGCTGTAGTTGTCCTCCCCCTGCACATTAAGCAACAAGACTGACGCTTGTGATTTGGAGTCCATGTATCCAGGGCCTGCATCCTTTAAAATTGTAACAGAGGCTGGCTTTCTTAAACTTATTTTTGCTGGGCTTTGTAGCAGTTTTCTGCACATGTAACTCGTTTATTTCAAGGAATCTGTACCTCTCGTCAATCCAAGTTAAGGTTGAGAGAATCAGCGACCAGTTGGGATCTTGTGTTCATGAAATGTATTCAGAAAAGCACCAAAATAGTTGTAGTTTATAGGATCCTCAGCAGAGCTCTTGCCTTGTACATCCTCTCCAGTCGACAAAAGAACAAAAAAGGATCCCTAAAACAAAGGCATTAATAGATTGGTTGATACATCACAACAAAATACCCTTTGGGCATACCTGCCTTTTTTTCATGTGCATGATTTTAAAAGTACATCATTATGGAATTGATGTGTGTGATGTGACAATAAGATTGAGAAATGGGAATTTTTTTAATCTGTTTATTATTTCAGGTTACCCCAACATTGAGTACATTCATCATGTTTGCCCCAAACCCACATGAATACGTTACATGAATACGTCAATACATTTGACGGAAACAAATAAGCCAAAATAAAAGCATAAAATGAACAAATGGATGGAACCTGTTATTTCATAAGAACACAGCTGAACCCGCACAAGGCCAAGAAGGTTTTTTTTACCCCTCATCATCGGGGTAATTAAAAACAAGCAACGTGTGCAGCTATACTGCACTGCAACAATCCCCACTTGCTGCACTCATTAAAAAAACTTTAGTATAAAAACGTTTTTTTAGTATGAAACATTCACACACCCTTACAGAGGTTGCAGAAGCTGTTTAGTCACCACATACAGTATATATATATATATATCCCTGCATTTCAATATTTAAAATAGCACAGCATTTATGTGGAACAAAGTGAACAAATTATGTAAGAAATGTGCCAAGCAGGCTGGTTTTAATTTAGTTAGCATCAAAATAAAATGTATAACATGTACTTGTACATGCATCTGTTGCCATATACAATATGTATATGATGTATAGGTACTGCGAGTGGTACTCACTCTCGTCTTAACATAACTCACAGTAATTAGTTATGGCAAGATAACACAAAAATAAAGCAAACTTTTTTGTGTTGCAAATCAATGAGTAATATCAACACCGGTTTCAATAAAAAATAGGCTTTCTTGCTCATACAAACATGCGCCGTAATAGAAAGTATTCCATTCATACATTAGAAGACACACCTCTAAACCCCACGCGTCTTAACAGTTTTGATGCTAAAGCAGCATTAGCACTGAAAAACAAAACAGTGACGTCTATCAACAAAAAGGCCTCTGGGGTTTGCAACCTCATGTTTGCAGCCCTCAATGAACACATGAAGCCATGGTATAGTATGATATGCCTTAAAAACCTGCAGGACACAAAGGCAATTTGGACAGGGGACCTCAAAATAATCCCTTTGGTTTTTGCTTTGTTTGGCTTTGGCCGTATTCTGGATTTGTTTAATGTGTAATGTTGTCATGTATCAGCGTGCTGCACAAAGCACTTTTGCTTCTGGAATAAGGCAAATTCTCATGAATGGGGTAGGATGCGAAAAAAGCAAACTATACATGCTGTAGAAAAACACCTGCTTTGGTTAAAAGGCTAACTATTGGTTTTAGGAGAAAAGAACAAAGAAGACAAGCTAGTTTATATTCACAAAGCCAGCTACTTTGCATAGAACTTCAGTAGTGCACTGACGCATTCAAAAAAAAAAAGCTTGTGTGCTCTTTTCCTTTTTGCTGCTCCAGCATGGATGAAGCCATTTCCTTGGAAACCAACCTGGCAACATTTTCCTTGACCCTTCAACGTTCAACAATTCTCTCCTTATAGATACACAAAGCAAACCAATGGCTAAAATGTTTAGTAGCAATCAGTAGAGTGCACATTAATACCCCATTTGGCCCCAATACAAGTGGACCCTAATAGCAAAATATTCGGATCCTCAACAAAATGTAATATACACGAGCCACCTCTAACCAGGGGTGTCCAAAGTGCAAGCATTTGCGGCCCGGGGCTCATTTTTCATTGGCCCGTGACACGTTTTAAAAATAGTTACTCAAAAAATGGCAAAAATAGAAAAAGTTGATGCTAATAACATAGCTGACATGCAGGCTGTTTTTTCTTTGAATATGTATAGCGACTATTGGATTGGTTTTAACTAAAATTAAATATAATTTTTTTATTGCATCTTTTGATTTTTCAGTATGCGGCCCCCTGTGGAAAAGGTTTGGACACCCCTGCTCTGCACAGACGCCCCTTTTACACGTCTTTCCTGCCAAACGGCCTAACGAAAGGTTCGGCACTTATCCACCAGCAGTATTCCGTAACCGTGTGCTTTCACACAGCGACACCTGCAATCGGATAACGAGATGACGTCAGTGCCCGCTGCTGTTGTGGCGTGTAAAATGCAATCGGACAGCTGACGACAGGGCGGGGAGAAGTGTGAAACCTCGCACCCCTGACTCGCTTCACAGCAATCCTGCCTCTGGTACGACTCTGATACTACACTTCTCAGGAAAGGAGGATCATTCGCAAGTCGTTCATACAGAACAGCGAGTAGCGTGCATCGTTTTCACGTCACACGTGACATGTTGAAATAGCCAGCAAGGAAGCACAGAGGAAAAGAGCACGCCTTTGTTTTTAATGAACCCCCACCACAACCACCGACGCCGTCTAAAAAGCACCAATTTTGTGAGCATGCCCCGGTGAGCAAAGACCACCGTCATTTTCAAACAGAGCAGTCATCAACTAACGGGGACTTCGGAGTCTGCGTCCTTGTCAGAAATCTCGTCCTGGATCTCATCGGTGTTCCCTGAGTCGCTGCTGGCCACCGAGCTGAACGACGGCGAGCTCCTGCCTCCTTTAATCATACGCCGGCACGTCTCCATCTGCACGTCCAGGCCTCTCTTCATGCTGCACATCTCCATGTACTCGTGCAGGTGTCTGTTCATGTCGCTCTTGGCCGTGGCCAACTCCATCTGCCGCAGAAAAAGTACACTAGTCAAGGATAGGGGAGCCATTTAAGTCCTTTGTTAATTGCTTGAGATGTTGTCTTTAGTGGCCTTGGCGTTCACATTGATTGGTGGATTAAGGAATTTATAATTCTTTAATAATTATTTTGTACATGTTTTATATTGGCACTATTACACGTCAAATGCCAATTAGAGTAGCGTAGTTTGTTTGGGAGAGTAGGCTGTTACTTTTCTCAGCTTCAGATGATTTGTCCCGTTTTTTTTTTTGTATGGATTTTTTAGCGTCACAAGATTTTTAATAATAATAATTACAATATATTCCATACAACACTTTTTTAATTCAAATGTCATTTGTTGGATATTTCATTTTTAGGCCTCGCTTCCATATTAGCAAGGAAATAATTAGTTGAATTGAATGATGTATTTTGTGTTTTCCAAGTTACCCAAAGACACCTTTTCCAAATGTTGTGTTTTTTTAGGCCTATGTGAAGAATTTTCCCAATATTGATACAAATCAATTAAAAAGAAAGATGAATTTAATTTACACAATGCTTCATAAATAATCAAAAGACACTCAGAAATGTTGTCTTTCCATTTTTTTTACTAAGTTAATATATCAATTGATAGGGTATTTTTAAAAAATATATACAGTGGACCCTTGGTTAGCGTCTGCCCTGGTTAGTGTGGTTAGCATCAGAAATATACGCCATCATTTTGCCTTGGTTTGAGTACATTTTCCTGTTAGTGTACAATATGGTGTGTGTATTAATAAACGTTAATAAACGCATCTTATTAGCTTGCCACTACGTGGAAACAGGAACTGAAGGTTGTGCTGCCCGTCCATGTTGTCGTCGCTGGTTGACTCAAAACATGCATAAAAAAATGCATATACACGAGGAATGAAATGATCATTTAAGGTTACCTACTGTAACAAAATGCTGGCACTTGCAACTCCATTTTGGGTTATTGAGAGGTGAGAAACACTTGAATTGCACAAATAACGCATGACAAAACAGGAAGGTGGTGTCTCGCCGCCACATCGCGTCTTTGGGAACAGTCATGTCAAGAGTCGTGTCTTCCTTAAATGTTCACTATGCCTTTCATTCATCCTTTATATGAATTTTGAATTGTTTTTCTGCATGTAAAACTATAAAAACGTGCTTTGTGTTAAACGTTTGGATTTTTGGAACGGGGGATTTGGTGTTGGAAGAGTCAAACCTTCAGGAACGAATTAATGATGCTAACCAAAGTTCCGCTGTATTTTAATGTATGTGAAATGTTCTGAGCTCCTGTTTCCCCCACCGTATTGTCCCGAGAAGCTATAGGATGTAGCTCGACTGTAACGATCCAGTTGAAGTATTGCACACAGTGAAGAAATAATTTGCATTAACTGTTTTGTTTTGTGATGCAGACTGAGGAGCTACCTCAATCTGTCCAATGGTTTCCTGGTATTCCTTCTCTCTGTTCTTGAAGAGCGACTCTGTCTCATCGATGAGGCTGCCCAGACTTCTGTCGTGGGAATCCTTGGGAGAGAACGGCACAGAGGTCACGGCGAGGGTTGCCAACCATCATCGGTTTCGGGACACCGTTCTGCTCTCACCGGTTCGGCGCTTTCGCTGACAGCGACACCTGGGAAGGCGTTGGTGCAAGGCGGTGCTGCGAAGCTACACGGCACGTTGTAGTTAGTGAAGTCCTCCCACAGCAGCAGCGTCTCCTCGTTCTCCTCCCACGTTAGACTATCGCAGTCGTCGTCCAGCTCGAAGGTCTCACGCCTGGCAACAGAGGAGTTATCGGAACAGTGTCTGCGTGGGACACGGGACAGGGAGAGAGGAGGGAAGGAAGAAGCAGCAACGCAGACACAAGGTTAGGCGGAGGTTGCATGCGGAGCAGAAAGATGTTAGCAGAAGAGACCGTCGAAGCTTTAGATTTGTGGGATCCTGAAGCGATTACTGCCAGAAACGTTTCCACGGAAATGCTACCGCTTGCCTCTAGCCCAGATTGTGTCGACACTTGTTTCACTTCTACTCACTATTTCTGCACAATTAAAATGCTAAAAAAGGTAATCATGCCAGCAACGGAGCCACACGGGGCACGTGCTGAAGCGCAGGATAGCAACTTGAGTGCACAAACCCGTAGCGATTTCCAAAGGTGACCCATTATAAGGGAATAGCAAACAAGAGAAAGCACTAATGCAGACCCACAGGGGTCATCACGCCCTGCTAACAAACTATTTGCCGGACTATGGAGGAAATGCAAACTGGCTGACACAAAGCGGGCTTGAAGACAGAAAGCAGAGTTGCAGGAAGATTTTACGTCGCACACTTTTGCCAAACACCATTTCACAAGAATCTGGAATGCTAACCTGCTAAGTCTTGCCATCAGACCAGCATAAGGCTTTTTAACAAGAATATCCCCAAAAGTTGGGCTTGTAGCATATGCCAAGATAGCAACGTCAATATCTCAGTCGTTTGATGGCAGACAATCAGAGTAGTATCTGTTTCCTGTCTGGTTTCTGGTTGAGGGTTACGCTGCAATGCCCCAATACAAACACTAGAGGGGCTAAAGATAAACAAATCCTCCCATTCTGGTGCAGAGTGACTGCAGATGAGTAGCAGGGCTGTGACGTGCAAAAACCTACAGCTGGTTTAGCATACGCTTCATCTCGTCCGTGATGTTGAGCGTCTCCGGGACATCCTCCTCTGAAGGGCTTGGCTCCGCGTCCATTTCTGTGATCTCGTCGTCAGACGCCACTTTGCGCTCTTTCCTCTTGCAGCACGCCGCAGCCCCCTGTGACAATATATACACCCAAGTTAGGATTTCCCTGAGATTCTATGTGCTTTTATAAGATGGCCGAGTGCAAGCTAAACTAATGCTGGTTGCCTTCTGGGAGCCCTGACTTCTATTTGCAGACAGCAGGCCACCGAGGAACCAGAAAGGATGCCCACCTTCTCTGGCAGGGACCTGGCCGGGCTAGCGTTGAACATCTTGGACATGTCCTCAGAGTTGCGTTGTTGTGCCACGTCGCACAGTTTGGCCGTGATGTCAATGCGCCTGCAGATGTCCATGTCCACCCGCCTGGCTTTCTCCTGAATCTTGCTGTCCAGGTCAGACATTTGCTACACGCAGAGGGAAAACTGAATTGGATTCGACGCAACAAACATCAACTTTATAATGTAAAGTTAGTAAATGTGTGAATCACTTAGTGAGTTAAGTTCATTTTGTGCAACACT
Organism: Oostethus manadensis; assembly: GCA_024372805.1. Taxonomy (NCBI): domain Eukaryota; kingdom Metazoa; phylum Chordata; class Actinopteri; order Syngnathiformes; family Syngnathidae; genus Oostethus; species Oostethus manadensis. Next base: position 1,634,695 of record QODF01000279.1, read on the forward strand.
TAGGCTTTCCAAAAGTCAAACAGCAAGAGTCTGTTTCTTCAGGCCTAATACACTCCAAACCAACAGGGGGCAGCAGTTTGCAAGTTGTGGGTTAAATAAGCATATTGCTATAACTGTAATTAGGATATTTAAGCCTGGTACAAAATATTGCAATATGCGCATTAGGACACAGCAGGATCTGTTACCCTTTTTTCTCTATTTTAGATACAGATAACTCAATTCAAGAGGTTTTTCCTTCTTTAAGTATATAGACATCGTAATTTATCGTGGGGTGTATTTTCTCAGTATATCCATTATCACACTCGCTGTTTCATGAAACTAATATATAATTATGGCTGAATTTGCTTTGATTTCCAAACGTAGTAGTTGCGTAGTCCATTTAGGTCGATGTACATTAAAGTTTTGTCGCATACTTTGGGTAGTCATCATAAAGAGTTTCCAACCAGTACGGTACACATTTTCCAGCTCCTTTGGCAGAGAGTCACAAAATATCCGACCTGTAGCGTCGTTGGCAGTTGCAGCTGTGCAGTACAGTTTGTCTAGAATAGAACCAGACACGCTCCTATCCAACTGATTGGTCGACAGAAAATTGTCCCTTTCGTGTTGAGAGTAGAACCCAAAAAACCCAGATCCATTAATATAATATGGGGAAACATCCTAGTGTGATCATTTTGCCGTTTGTGCCGATTTTTTTAAAACTGATAAAGTACTGTTCTTTATTTATTTAGGCAGGGAGGTCCATCTCGCTTACGATGTTAGGGTATTTACATGGCTAAAGCACTTTTCACATACCCCAGAACTGTGGCAAAATTAGCTATTTGGTTCTCTTTCGGACTTTCCAGGATATTTTGTCCATAATTTAGACAAAAACACCCAACACATGTTATGGTTTCTTGTATTTGGTTTGGGAAAAGATTTGTTTAGATTGGGTTAGTTCTTTAAACATGGCCCAAACGTCTTCAACAGCACCACAAATGATTGTGAAGCGGACCAACACATCTAAGAATTACGACATACGTAATCTCTACAACACGTCAAAATCATCACTTCCTATGATCCACGTCTTCCATACCACTTACCCGTCTCTGGATTTGCACATGTGGGATGAAGTAAAACACAAACATATATATTTTACACATTAAAAGAAGGAACAAATGTCTCATTGTATAAGCAGGATAAACAACAAAAGCATTTAAGTATTTATCCCTGAGTAAGCGCATGCAAGTTGGATGGGCCCACTGCAGTCCATCACTGCTGTATATCACTCGGAACCAGAACTGGCAAGGAACAATACAGCACTGCTTCCAACAGGAAAGTGCTTTGAGATCTAATGTGAATGGGGGCACATCTCAAGAGGATTTTTGCCTCTATTCTACCCAGTTGAAAGGACGGAAGGGATTTCCGAAGTTAGCGCTGCACAGGAACAATAAATTTAGTCCAGTATGACCCTTTGGGCATACTCATGACTCTATCACAACTGGACAATTCAGGTTGTCCTGGAGGATGTCTCCGTCATTTAGTAGTCATTGAGGATGCTTCATCAGTTCATGCTCAAAGACTAGATAGGACAGCTCTAGAGTCTAGAGAATGTTTACGCCCAAACACAAGATAGGACAGTCTAGACTAGAGCTGTCCTATCTAGTCTTTGAGAATGAAGTGATTAAGTCTGCTCGGATGAGGGAGGGAAAACGTCTTCTGACAGTCCAGTTGTGATCGAATAAATCCCCCGAGAGTACAATGACCTGGACGAACCAGAATATTCACAGACACAGTCCAGAATGAGTACTCACATCACTCATCAGGCTCTTGAAGACCACCAGTTCCGCCTTAAGTCTCTCCACCTTGTCGTTCAGTTCATCCTGAATCTCTGACGAGTCTCTTGCTCGCTGAGTGGGCGTTAAAACAAAATTCACAATTCTAGTAAGGACACGGTTGCGGTTAGCTTATCCCAGCAGTTCAAACATGCCTCCCGTTTGAAGTCCATTAATTGGTCGCAGCTAGAAATGTTATCATCTTCAAGTATTGAATTTGTGGGGTGCAGTGATGGATGAGCAGCATCACTGAATTTGCCGTTCCAGCTTTTTTATTTGCTGCTTGAACCATACTGGGCTCAAAGTCAAGATGCATTGATTAGTGCATTGCTTTATTGCCATACATTCCCAAACCCCTTTCAACCAACTGAAGTCGTCTTCGAGTGATGAGGAAGTGTTGACCGTGTTCCAACGACAGTGGAGATTAAGTGCTTGAGAAAAATGGCAGCATTTTGAGTATTTTTGAATATTTTTTGAGTACACTTTCAAAGGATACTCAGCACTTTTATCTGACTTTATCTCATTATTGTTTTTGTTGAACAAGCTTTATGTTAGAATTTTTATGAATTTCTCAGTGAAAAATGAGGTGGGTGTTTACCCATGAAGGTTCAACCTGGTGCAGATCCAAATAGGATAGATTGGCCTTGAACTTTGCACTCAACTGACTGCTATTGAATGTACGGTTCTTTTCCAATCAGCTTGCACCTCTCCCGTGAAGCAACATCTTTGTGTTTGCTGAAAGGTTAAAGCCCCCGGGTGACGCTTCTCCACGTTTTTTTTTGCTGACCTTGAGGCAAACGTGCACAGTGCTGCCAATCGATGTGAACCAACGCAGAAGGAGCTGAGGATGGCGACTGTAGCTGCAAGTGTTTGCCTCTAGGTGTCTCACTTAAACTGATTAGGGTTCTCATTCATTCATTTTCTATACCGCTTATCCTCATTAGGGTCGTGGGTATGCTGGAGCCTATCCCAGCTGGCTTTGGGCAGGAGGCGGGGTACATCCTGGATTCTGTTTTGTTCATATACAGACTTGCAGATGGTTTTGTAATGATGTTATAGCATTTTAACCAAGTGACAAATGGCTGAAGAAAATGCTTTGAGTGCCAGTATAGTCCTGGTTGTTTTATCCTATAACATTTGGTATCATTCTCCACAAACCAGGAAGTAGCTAACCCACCTGCCCCAGAATTTGAATGCAACAGTCATGTCCCTTTAATCCTTTTGTCATTCTCCATGCAACAGGAAGGAGCCTGCTAATTAAAATACCCAAACAAATATGCACCACTCCATGATTGTTTTCACTGTTTGCTGTTTGAAAGTTTTACCCTTGTCCATAATACAAATGCTCAAATCTTGTCTGTCTAAACCAGGCGTGTCCAAAGTGCGGCCCACGACTGTTTTTTCTATTGGACCGCGGCAAATTCTAAAAATATAAATTAATAAAACAACTTTTACAAAAAAAAATACACACAACAGCAAAAATTTAAAAATCTGCAGTAATTTTACAAGAAGATTGTCAAAGATTAACAGAAAAAAGTTGCATCTTAGGCTGCACTGTGGTCGAGCGGGTAGCACATTGGCCTCGCAGTCAGGAGGTTCAGGGTTTGAATCTCCGTTGGGCATCTCTGTGTGGAGTTTGCATGTTCTCCCCGTGCGAGCGTGGGTTTTCTCCGCGTACTCCGGTTGATTGCCACATTCCAAAAACATGCATGTTAGGTTAATTGGCGACTCTAAATTGTCCATAGGTATGAATGAGAGTGTGAATGTTTGTTTGTCTGCCCTGCGATTGGCTGGCGAACAGTCCAGGGTGTACCCCACCTCTCGCCCAAAAGTCAGCTGGGATAGGCTCCAGCATACCCGTGACCCTAATTAGGATAAGCCGCATAGAAAATGAATGAATGAGTTGCATCTTAAGAGAAAATGTTGTAATTCTACAAGAATCACATAATATTATGAGGACAAATAACGTAATTTAAGTAACAGAAAGCTGAAATATTAAAGAGACTATTTATTCGAATGAAGAATTCCATTTCTTTCGGAGGTTAGTAAAGTATGTATCGATCTTTTACTACAACCGTAATGTGAAAAATAACAGAGTTTAAAATTAGGTTGCAGAAAAAGTTATAATGTTAAAAGAATAAATCACAATTACAAGAAGAACGTGTACAAGAAGGAAGTTGAAATAGTTGGATTATTTAAAAAAAAAGCAGCTGTAATTTTATGAATAATTCCAAATATCAAGAGAAAAAAGTAGTATTCTAATGAAAGAAAGAAAAAAACTAAAAATAATATTATAAGGAAAAATAATGTCATTTCAGTAGCAAATAGTTGAAATATTAAACTTCTTGAAAAAACTGTTGCTGCACAACTTCATACCCACCTTTCTTCAAATAACCTGTATGAACAATTCCAATCTGGCTTCCATCCCCTCCATAGCACTGAAACGGCCCTTCTCAAAATCACTAATGACCTTCTCCTTGCTGCTGATTCTGGTTTATTATCCATTCTCCTTCTGCTTGACCTCAGTGCAGCCTTTGACACCATCTCACACCCCATCCTCCTGGACAGACTCTCCTCCGTCGGCATCACTAACACGCCCCTCACCTGGTTCCGCTCCTACCTCTCAGACCGCACCCAGTTCATTCAACTCAAGTCTTTCACCTCACACCCCTTCCCTGTCACATCTGGTGTTCCCCAGAGTTCTGTCCTCGGCCCCCTACTGTTCATAATCTACCTGCTTCCCCTTGGTCACATTTTCAGATAGCACTCTATCCACCTTCACTGCTCAGTATCTCCAGGAAACCCAACTCCACTCTCCCACCCTCCTCCCTGACCAGCTGTCTCACTGAAATAAAATCCTGGTTCACCTCAAACTAAATAGCAATAAAACAGAACTTCTACTCGTTGGCACTAAATCCACCCTTAATAAAATCAACGATTTATCTCTTTCACTTGACAGCTCCGCCATCTTCCTCTCCCCTCAGGTAAAGAGTCTGGGCGTCATCCTTGACAGCACGCTCTCCTTCACGTCCCTCATCCCTCGCTCCGCCTACTTTCACCTTCGTAACATCCACCGTCTCCATCCCTCTCACTCTTCATTCCATTGCCGTTCTTGTTTATAGCCTCGTCACCTCCCGCCTCGATTACTGCAACTCTCTCTTGTTTGGTCTCCCCCCCCAAAAAATACTCCATAAACTTCAACAGGTACAAAACTCCGCCGCTCACATCATCACAAACACACACTCTTAACCACATCTCACCAGTCCGACGACTGCTCCACCGGCTCCCCATTACACAACGCATCCACTACAAAATCCTTCTGCTCACATTCAAAGCCATACACCACCTCGCCCCCCTATACCTAACCGACCTCCGTTGTCTAGCGAGGCGTTCCCAGGCCAGCTGAAAGACATAGTCTCTCCAACGTCTCCTGGGTCTTCCCCGAGGTCTCCTACCGGTTAGACGTGCCCTGAACACCTCCCCAGGAAGGCGTTCAGGAGGCATCCCAACAAGGTACCCTAGCCACCTCATCTGACTCCTCTCAATGCGGAGGAGCAGCGGTTCTACTCCGAGTCTCTCCCGGATGACAGTGCTTCTCACCCTATCTCTAAGGGAGAGCCCAGCCACCCTGCGGAGAAAACTCATTTTGGCCGCTTGTACCCGCAATCTTGTCCTTTCGGTCACTACCCAAAGCTCATGACCATAGGTGAGGGTAGGAACGTAGATCGACCGGTAAGTTGAGAGCCTTTTGGCTCAGCTCTCTCTTCACCTTGACAGACCGGTGCAGAGTCCGCATCACTGCAGACGCTGCACCAATCCGCCTGTCCATCTCGCGTTCCATCCTTTCATCACTCGTGAACAAGACCCCGAGGTACTTAAACTCCTCCACTTGAGATGGCACTCCACCTTTTCTCGGGCGAGAACCATGGGCTCGGACTTGGAGGTGCTGATTCTCATCCCAGCCGCTTCACACTCAGCTGCAAACCGATCCAGTGAAAGTTAAAGGTCACGGCTCGATGAAGCCAACAGGACCACATCATCTGCAAAAAGCAGGGACCCAATCCTGTGGCTACCAAACTGAAACCCCTCAAGTACCTGGCTGCGCCTAGAAATTCTGTCCATGTAAGTAATGAACAGAATCGGTGACAAAGGGCAGCCCTGGCGGAGTCCAACCCTCACTGGAACGAGTCCGACTTATTGCCAATAAGTCGGCAATACAGCAAGTTGAAATATTAAAGTTTTTTGTTGGAATACTAAGAGAAACAGAGCACAACAAAGTTGTAATTTTTAGAAAATTGGGTTGGGGGAAAGTTAGAATATTATGGTAATAAAGTCAAAAAATTAGGGCAATAAAGTCATAATATTATGAGAAAAAATGTGACAATTATTAAAGGACAAAAAAATGAGAAAAAGTCATTTCCTACAACTAAGAACCTTTTTCACCTTTTTCACCTATTACAAAGATGTCAATTTTTTTCTTGACATATATACAACTTCTTATACACGTGTTGCTTTACAAAATATCTAAGTGACCCTTACATCCTTTAACAAAAAAGTTGACTGCCTTGCTGGTGTCGGAGTGCTTTACTTATTGCAGAAACTACTGCGTGCAGCAATGTAGTCAAACACAAATACGGGTCTTGTTTATCCGTATGCACTCCCAAGAATTAATCACAAACTCTATTTTGGCCACTAAACTGGAGACCCACAGCAGAACTAATTACAGAGAAAGAATACAGTATGTGAGACTTACACTGGAGGGTCGCAACCACCATTAAGGATAGGGATCTAATCCAACATGTATCCGGACATTGTAATGATGATGAGGAAGTTTTTGCAAAAATCTCAAAACAAAACAGGCTACTAACTAAAATTGATAGTGCTTTGGATTATTTATTTATTTTAAATTTTGTTATTACTTTATTACTGTTTCATTTCACTCTTGTATTTAGTGTTTTATTACTGTATTGCAGTGCTTCTCAAATACTGTAGTGCGGTGGGACCCCCTGCAGGGGCGTGATGAACTGTCGGTGGGCGTGGGCACGAGAGGTTTGGGGACTTTCAATAGACTGCAAGTGCAGACCAGCCAATATGTCTGAATGTGTTGTACTCAGCATGCAATTTGACTTATGAGTACGCTTGTATGCTTCAGTGCTCTCCATTTCGTTGCATTTTGCTGGTTTCAGTTTCAAGTTCATTTAAGCACGCCACCGATAATTAAAGAGATATTATCAGTTCCACAATGACTTAGGACTTCATTTCAGTATTGTGCGAGATTTGACATGCATCAGAATCTAGGAACAGAACTCAGGCAACCCAAGGACCACCTGCACACCACTGCAAAATTGTTAACTTTAGTTCCGGTGCATAATGTTTCAAATAATAATCAAGTAGATGAATAATAACGCATTAAACACACCACATTTGTAATGTCACGTACTGATTTGCTCGTGGACTGAATGTTTCTTTTCCTAACCTGGTGCAGGGATTCCACTGCAGACTCCAACTGCTCGCGTTTGGACAGCTCCTCCTCCCATCTGCAACACAACACAAAGGTGAGTCGTTTACTACCTTCCGCCTGTCCCCTCGGGGGCCACAAGACAAGAACTAATACTACTTTTTGTCTGATTTCCACTCCAAGCTCTGGTCACACAATGCCTGTGGCAGGCTGGGTGGGTCCACACACACCTACTGCCTCAGTGAAGGACATCTTTTTTGAACTTGTGCATGTCTACACACGGACATTTGAGCTGTTACACACCCAATTCCTTTTATGTTAGCTCAACTTTCACGTAGTCATCACGGTTAGGTAAGTGGCTTACAAGAAATGCCTATTGATAGTACTCTAACGCAACTGTGGCAAGCTATAATTAGAGCTTAGGAAACAACGTGATGGTAAAACTGCTGGAGTTTATTCTTCGCTAAGCGCTGTCAGAGACCCTGACCGAAAATCGGGACCAGTAGCCCTGCCGCCTGTAGACTGCGACTAAAAATAAAGTTCCAGACCTCATGGTGGCTGCAGGCTAAAATTGGCAGCACACACTGACACCTTCTATCACTCATCATCTGTGCGGCTGCGGCGGCCATACCCTCCTGCCCACTGCATTGTGTTACACAGTGTGTGATATGAGCCACCTGGCTGAGTCACCCGTGCAGACTCAGGAGGTTGAGAATGGACAAAGACCTCATTGAGCAATGACTGAGACAGTAGGTCAGGTGTGACCATCACACGGCCATTCTAAAATGTATTTCAAACAAAGTAGTGAATGATTGTGTGCAAATAAACTGGTTTTGTCTAAGCCACTAGTTTGTCACAGAACAAAAGCACAGACAGTATTTAACCACCTGTGCCTTTCACACAGAACCCAGCGAATGGGATATTGCTCAAGGGTGAAGAATAGTCCCGGCATTGTAGAACACCCTGCCATGCCTCGGTTGTTCTGGTAGTAAAAGTCGCCTTTGTTGTCTCCATTCCATGTTAGTGGCATTCATACGGAATAAAATGTTGTCTGTTACAAGTTGTGTGAAATGGGCTTCTGATTAGGTCGGAAAATTGCTGGGTCGCAGCACGTGACACAACAAAAAACATAATGCTGTCAGGCATTTTGCGTGAAAGGGCTCTTCGAATATTGCCATGGCTGTTGGGAGAATTGCAAGATTGACTCCATCCCTACATTTAATGCCTTTTATACAGCACAGCAACATTGGAAGAAGGTTAAAGAAAATGCTGCCGTTTATGTGCTATGTGAAAGATTTTCTGGTAATACTGTACCTACAACATCCAACATCAGGACAACTGCTGGTTGAATTTGTTCCCTCCAAATTAAATGGCATTAATACATTTATACATCCAATCAGGGCAAAAATGTTTACAAAGTTTTTATTTTTAAATGCTGTGTGAAAGGGGCTTCTCATACTACCTCAGAATAAAATTGCCGGGTTCATTTGATCTCCCGCATTCTGTGTCGGTGCCTTGTATACGTTTTTTAAACATGCTTTGTGAAAGGGGCGTCTGAAGATACCTCAGAAGTTAAGAAAATGCCAGGTTGACTGACTTCATCTGCCACGTTTTTGTCGGCACCTGTGTGAAAGGGGCTTCTGATATACCTCTAAAGTTGTAAAACTGCCAGGTAGACTTTGTCTGCCACATTCTGTGACGCTGCCTTTTATACATTTTATTACATGCTGAGTGAAATGGTCTTCTGGTGATACCGCTGACATTGGAAAATTTGCTGGGTCAACTTTGTCACCCACATTCCAGGCTCTAATTTTGTAGACCAAGCGCAGGCGAGGTGTGAGATGGGGTGTGTTCTAGACGCATTTTGCAATTTCGTGCCAGCCGGACCCTCAACCAGTGTGACACTGAGCTCAGCGGAAGGCCATTGCATCCTCCACCATCTCAGCTATCAGTATTGAGGGTTTTGGTGGTGTTGAGGTTGGTATTACAGGTAAGGTAAGCATTTTTCCCCACTAATAAAGACACTCGTATTTAGTAACCTGTATTTGAACCCCGTGTAATATGAATAAACAAAGACTATGCATAACAGGGATGAAATCCGAAGCAACTGTGCGTAAAAGACACATTGCCAAGCTCCTGAGGGGTGATGGCCAGAAGGAGACGGCACGACAGAGGCAGACGGGACAGTCAGTGTAGATGAAAGTGTATGTGCTGATTCCGATAGCTGCTTTAAATAGTGGTTGTTGTGATTATGAATTGCATTCAAATGTGCCTGACATTGTGTAAACCGGTCTGTGGGGTTTTGGTGACGTGTGCGCACTTTGCGCTAGTCAGCCAAATTGCCACCAGACCGGCTTAGCTTTGAGTAGACCTGGTTGCAGCTGGCCAGCGCTCAGCGTACCTTCACCATGAAATTGTCACTACGCCAGGCTGAATCAGCCGGCACCTCCCCCTGCTCGGCCGCTACACCCATCGCGGCACGACTCGGTCTACCAAATTACCAAATTGGCTGCACACTGTTACACCGGACACAATTAGAGCCCTCCGTGTCAATTCTATTTATATTGGAGAGCGAAGCAGGAAAGAATGCCATCTTCTACAAGTTCTGTGAAAGGGGCTTCTAGATTCAGTGGCTTCCCAGTTAAAAGAAACGCCGCTGCATGTTGACAATCAGGCAGAGCTGATGTGTAAAGACCACCATGGCATTCTGGCACAGTCCCATTGCTTTTACCATGGAGAGACAACAACAACACACCAGGAAGTCACGTTGGCCTCACAAGAAGCGTCGGTGGATATTCACTCTCCTAACAGAACTCAGCCTTGTTCCCATTGTGTATATGCCGTGTCTAGTTAAGGAGAAGAATTTTTTTTGGCCCACTGAAGCCTGCTGACAGACAAAACCCCGCCCCTCTTCACCTGTCTGTCTGTCCTGGGAAGAAGGTCTGCGGAGGTCATGACAAGAAAGCCATCAGCATCATGGGTGTGTTCCAACATCTTTATCTTCTAATGCCAGAAAAGGGTAATTAAAGCAACCTGCAGCGATCTGAAGCCTCTTTAGTGCTTCTACGTGTGGAAAGACTCATCTATCTGGAGTCTCCTTACAAGGACAAACACCAGCAGGATGCTTGGAGCCACCACAGATGCTCTGCAACGTGCCTCTGTGGTCAATCAAAAACTGTGTGCTAAAGCCACAGAAATAAAAGCCACACATCACTGTAAGAAAGAATAGAAATACAAAAATATGTATTGTAATATGTTCTTACTATTGAATTTCCTCTGCTTGTATAAATCTTTTATCTTGTGACTTTAAGAATACGTTTGAGTGTCCCCAAAGATACCTATGAATATAATAATAAGTAAAATAATATACAGATGTTGACATGTAATTTGTCATATGTCATATATCATGAGTGTCCTCATATTTGGTTGACATTTTAGTTTTTATTGATATTAATTATTCAAAGTCAGTTCAGTTGTAAATATTTTGTTATGTATTTAATGTAACCACAGAAATATTTGTGTCATCGTGCATAGTAGAAAATTACACCTAATAAATAATTTCTAATCAATTTGATAACGTGTCTGGTGAAGAATTGCTTTTTTTTTAAACCTAACTTTTGAAATATACTGTAGCCGTAGGACATTTCACTGAGTGACAAAGTTTTAAAATTGCATGATTATCCACACCCAGCAGGGTTTTTACAAGGCATTTAAAAAAATGCGTGTTCACGAGAAAAAGACAAGTTTGTCATGTGGCCGACGGCAACATTCCAGCTGCTTAAGCTCCCCCTGCCACGTGTGCACGTGTGGTATGTCGGAACGCTTGCCCACCCGAGGATACACATCGTCTTCAACTAAACAGGCGTGCTGCCTTCTCACTGACAGCGATAATGATTTCAACCATGAAACTTCACTCTTCTTGAAGAGCTTTCCACATGATTATGGTCTTGGTGGTCAAATAACGAACAGTTGTCTGACATCCTGATGCTCGCCAAGTACATACTGTAGGTGTGGTTGGGAATCATTCTTTAAGACTGACAACTCCCTGATCAAACTGCAAAAACATGCGATGAAGGACTTTGGAAAAGATCATACTGTTGCTGGATGTGAAGAAGTCAAAAACATATTTTACTTACAGTACATACAATAGTTGTTTATCAGACAATGTTGGAGTTTGGGAAAAGTTCTCATTCTCAATAGCCTTCGCTATTTCTCCAGAGACATTGGTTATAGCAGTAATGTAGTTTTTGTCTGATGACTGACCTTTTTAGGGATGTCTGATATTGGCTTTTCTGCCGATAATGTCCAACTCTCAATTTCCAATTCTGATATCAACCGATACTGATACGTGTAACATCACATATGCCCTGTCATGGAATTATTCATTAATTCATTTTCTATACCGCTTATCCTAGTTAGGGTCGCTGGAGCCTATCCCAGCTGACTTTGGCCAAGAGGCGGGGTACACCCTGGACAATCGCAGGGCACGTATAGACAAACATTCACACTCACATTCAAACCAATGGATATATTAGAGTCGCCAATGAAGCTAACATGCATGTTTTTGGAATGTGGGAGGAAAGCGGAGTACCCGGAGAAAACCCACACACGCACGGGGAGAACATGCAAACTCCACACAGAGATGCCCAACGGAGTTTGGAACCCTGAACCTCCTGACTGTGAGGCCAATGTGCTACCCACTCAGCCACCGTGCGGCCTGTCATGGAATGATGATATATCTGGTGATATCTGTTGTGCAGCTAATGGATACAGCATCAGCAATTAGCTTCTCGGCGTGGCTGTAAACAACATTGTACAACTCGGGCAGGCAAGCATTTGAGAAGTACTTGAGGTTGGGCATGGCAAAGCGTGGCGCGAGGAACTCCACAAGTTTGGTGAATCGGCCGTATTTTAACTTAGAAAAGGGCTGGGTATCCAGTGAGACATGCTCCACGATTTTGCGATTGATGGCTGTCGCCCAGGGAATCAGAAGTATTGAAGGACAAAGTCTTGGTTCCTACCGCTACGACCAACACTTTGCGGTCCTTGCAACTTTAATAAATGAAGAAGACACATGTACAGGAGCCTATAGGCCTACATACAGCCGTTTTTAAAATCGTTTTTTATGATATGCGACCAGCCCAAGGTGTTCCCCGCTTGTCTAGTTTTCAGGATCGATTACCACAGTTTTTCAGCTGACTATTAAAAATACAAGTCAAAAGTTGCCGCATTTGAGGTTTACAGGATGTAACAAAACAGGTTTCATTGGTGGTTTATATACGCAGACATCAAAAACTGCACAACACTTGGCTTTTAGTGGACAGCGCCGATATCGATATTTGATGCTGGTGCTATCAATACAGCAATTGCACCATGAGAAAGGACGATCCATTGTGAAAGTGATATCATGCCAGACAAGAAGCATGTGTGTAACATCGCTTCCAGCATTTTAGTCCATCAAATGCAGGGTCTAGTTTATGAAAGGCAGTACGTATACTCAGTAATTTCAGTGGTGCCACTGCAACCTAATTACCCTCAAGGGGGGCAGGAAGTGTTATTTGATAACACTTCCTGGATCAGTACATCTGACCTCATGCAGGACAAACATTTTAGCGCTGAAGTGGGAATCCAGCCATAAGTCACAGTCATTTATGATGTTTCTCTCCTTTACAGCATTCAAGGTCAGGCTTCCATGAAGCATGCAAGGCTTTCCTGGGAGAAAACCAGGGCGGAAAGCACGGCTGAAGTGGGTCATTGATTAAACGTCAAAACGCTCCGTGACCTATAATATCCACGGAGCGACATGTGCTAATCATGCCGCGGTGGGAATTGGATTGGAGTACATCTGGGAGTCTGGCAGCATGGTGGGGGATTTGTGTTAAGAGACGTGGAAGCTCTCTGGTCTCGTTGGTCTATATCTTGCGAGGCCTCTGGCCTGCATCCAACATGGATGGACGTTCATTCCGCGCTCAGGCAATCGTGCAAACATTGCATGGGAAGGTCCGCAAATCTCCTTACTCTGCTTACTCTCAGCCTGCACCATCTTAGAGTCTAGACAGCACGTAGATGCGAATAAACCGAGCTGGAGGAGGGTTGCTGTGTGACCGCAGACGCAGAAGTATTTGGACACACCACTTCATCATACATCCGGAACCGTGGTTCATTTTTGGATGACTGTGTGCTTCCAAATTTGTGCGGACAGCTGCAGGGAAGGCTCTATTTTGTTCCGGCATGAACTTTGACCTTACAAATGGACAAAAAAAATCCCAGAGGGAAGCTCAGCTTCCCCTAAAATGTCCAACAAATGAAGTGGTGCAATACGTACTGTGTACATTTCTTATTTCATTGACTAAATATGCACGAGAATACCTTCATCTTTTGTTCACAATCAGCTACTTATCACGGGTAACTGACAACTTCCTTCTCAATCATCCCTGCAGCATCACGGCGTGAGCGTCTATCGACTTCAATGGGCAAGCGTAGAGCGGATCGCTCCACTGTGCAAAAATAAATGCTCGGCTTGGTCCCGCCCATCGGACGCTCAGCATCTCCGGGGTTCTATGGTTGCAGTGGGTGGCCCCGGATGCTCGGCTTCTGCGTGATGATTGGATGAGCTGTCTGAGGTGGAATCTTTTTTTAAATGACAGTGAAATGAGCAAACCAGCATTTTCCCAGGTTTATTATTTAAGCCAGAATGGCACGCACGCCAGCACAACGGCGGCTCCTTCAACTGACACCTAAACGACACGCCCCACATTCCTGGTGCGTTCACGGCAACCCGGAAAAGTCAGACAACGAGAACACAAACATGCATATCCGCATACGTTTATGGTCGCCACAATACCTTTTATCCTGTCCTGAGGCTCCCATCCATGAGTTTGAAAGGCTTAAAGTTGGACTTAACTTCAGATGTGGTCCAACACTCGGTATTTATCCCATACCAAATTGAAGAGGAAGTAATAATCTAGCTAACAAACATGTATACCAATGAAAATAAACCCCATGTTCTATGAAAAACTGCATTTTTAAAGACACACTCAGCATCACATGATGATGTCATCCGTGCGCCACAGTCAGCAGCCATGACTAATCGACTTACGCCAAATCAAACTGTTGCAAGGGTAACGTTTGAAGTCTTAATCATTAAAGTAGCTAAAAAAACACATCCATATAAAAACCCTTTCTTTCGATTTAATCGATTGATTACTTTTTAAACGATGTTAGATCGATATATGTCGTCAGGAATGACAATTTTGGTCAATGTAGTGAATGAACCATTACACCCGTAGCTATTCCGGTTATGTGCATGAGCTGGTGATGGGTGGATGGTGTGTAGGGGCCGTGAAGGTGGTGGAACACTTTGTTCTTGCGCTTGTTGTGTATTGTTGTAACGCATGTTTCGGTATATTCACGTTGGATTTCAATCAACCCCTGACCAACGGCAATAGAGTAGGCATGTTCGGGGGAAGAGGCTGCGGAATGCATGAGAAGAATGCATTTAAGGATCACCTGGTGTAACAACACAGCTGCAGGAACACCCAGCACCAATTCAATTCACGTCCAGTCAATTGCATTTACCGTAATTACCACCAATTGCACAGTTTAATTGCACTTTGGCTGAGTAGAAATGTTATTTTACCTCACCAACATGCTCATTTTCCAGGAATGTTGTTTGGTAAAGAGAACGCTGGCAGACCTTCACACCACCAAAGTGCCTGGGAAAGGAGAAGCCACCTTATGTCTAAGTGGTGAGTATTTATAACATTACATGTTATTAATTAATAGTCATCTGCAAAACTTGCAGCAGCACAAAAAAAAAACCCAGCATGATTGTGTTTTTTGTTGAAGGATTTTCTTTGACTACTTGTCAACTGCAGATGCATAATTAATGGCCTGATTTCTCGCACTGACTGAGTGGATTTCGATATCAGCTAGTAGGAATGTCTGATGCAAAGTTTGGATCCGACTGGCTCAAGCAGCATCAACCTGGACATCCTGAGATCGCCGCTAGGAGTGTGTATGTGTGCACGCCGTACATCAAAAATGCATAAAGAAAAGTGTACCTTTTCATTTCAGGTGCACCAAGAGTTGTCCCGGTGGTCCAATCAACAATGGGCCATTTTTTATTTTATCAATGTATGACTTGCTGCTGCCCTGCGATTGACTGGCGACCAGTCCAGGGTGTACCCCGCCTCTCGCCCAAAGTCTGCTGGGATAGGCTCCAGCATCCCCGCGACCCTAATGAGGATAAGCGGCATGGAAAATGGATGAATGAATGAACGACTTGCTGCACCTTTCCTTCGTAACGACAGTAACATGCAGCTGAAAACACAAAATAACAGGTCAGGTCAATCCCTCCCTACACGCAAAACACGTGCTCTGCATCGGGCCGCACAGTTCACGGGGGGCCCCCCTTTTGCGCAAGGGGGTACGTTCTCTGCAAATGTGCAAAAGATGCGCATTGCTGGCGTGACACACGCATGGAGCATCAAGTCAGCCCAAGACTCCGTCACCAAATTGGACTACATATTTGCTTGAATCCAGCTGTCTGAAGACACCTGAAGACGGCTATCCTTTAGCATGGCTAACTTCCTGGTAGCATGGCTAATGTTGGTTTGGTTCCGTGAACTTTCAGCATCCCTCTCATGCCGCTGTTTTTGAGGTTTGTGTGTGCTTTTGGCACTTGCATCATTCTTCTTTCCCATTTGCATTTGAGCCTGCAGATAATGTCATCGCCGATTTTCTAATCTTTTCCTGTTGAACGTGTTTTTGGTTTTGGATCCTTTCTGTTTTTGCACGTTTAGACTTTGCTGCATATTCGCCGCTAAGAACCACCGAAGAGCCTCACCAAAACGTCAACGTTTTCAGTAACACTTTACAATAACGTACAGAAAATTAGAGTAGGTAATAAGGCACAAACCTAACCGCTTCTCATTAGTTCTTCAGTGGTTCCTCATGTACGACTACATTTTTACGTACCTCATCGAAGTGCCACGATGCTTCCTTCCTCGATCCTCCTGGTACAGCTCCACAAAATGTTATGCAAATCGCTTGTGTAGTTTTGCATAATACTGCCAGCTGACATGAATGCCCCTCAGTAGTGCATCAGATTCCAACATGATGTGGACACTTCCTGCTAAACCGACGTCACAGGGAGTCTTCCCAATTATTCTCCCGTGTTGCAACCAAACAGCAACACCACTTTTCCCAACACAACGTGCGGGAAGCTGTGAGCCGGACTCCTCAAGTCAGACCTTTTTGGGCCTGAGGGACATGGCAGTAAGAAGGAGTTTGCACCAAGTCTGGTAAGAGTTTGTGCAAGCTTGTCTTGTAGGTGTGTGCAGGTAATTACTGACACACCCTTCAAGCTGTTAATGGAATCCCATTCGCAAGGACATGCACACCACCACGCACACCTAATGGTTTATTTACCATCAACGCAATTATCAATGTTTGGAAAGTGAGATTTCTGGAGGTTTTGCATTGTAAGACATTTTATTGTGCACCATAACTCTCACTTTCACACCCTAGAGCAAACAGCCTTTCTTAACAACACCTTAATGACGGGGATTTGCGAGAACCTTTCAAAATAAGAGCACAAACAGGGAGACCTGCGTGCCCCGGGCCGCGTTCAGGGAGGGTCGCAGCGCTCGCTCGAAAGAAAAGAAGATGTCCTCGTCTGGCACAAATCCTCCAGGTGTAGGGTGTGTGCATGGCAAATAGTGTGAGACATACCAGAGCTGGCGAGACACCGCCACCTACACAAACATCAAGGCGGCAACACAAACACCCGCACGCCGGCACACACCTGCAGATGACTTCGCATGGAAACAGCTCCATTCGAGAGATGACTTTCAGGGCCCGGCGGGCCCTGGAATGTTGTATTATAATCTCACTGTCATACACTCACAAGATAAGATTCGAACATTGATCTAATATTTATAACAATATTAATAGTAATACATTTTCTATTCCACTTCTCCTAATGAAGGTTGCAGGTATGCTGGAGCCTATGATACTAATTGTAATAATAATAATATTGATAATAACAATATTCCATATCAATAATGACAATAATAATAATAGTACTAGTAGTATTATGGCTGCAATTACATTCTTAGTAGATTAATCTGAAGCTCATTGTTTAGATTAATCAAGTAACCGGTTAGGCCCTAGACCAGGGGTTGGCAACCCACGGCTCCTTGTTGCTGATCCCTTCGCTAAGCTCTGTGATTTATTGTTTTTACACGGTAGTAGGGAAAATGTGCGTTTTCGAAAAGAATATGAAATATCTGACTCGCCGCCAAGTCCGTGAATGCATCTAGACCGTCTTCTGACTGCTGATTGGATGAGCAAGGGAGGGGGAGGTAGGCTAGTGTAGCAGTGAATCTCACAGCGGGGGAGAGAATACAAAAGTTGAAGGAGTTTTGAGTTGAGTCTGTGTGTAGCTGCACTTTATTTTGTTGAATTTTGTGCTTCTAACAGGAAACATTACAAAAGATTACAATTTTTAAAGGGTTATAAGTTCTGTAATGTTTTGCGGCTCCCAGGCTTTTTTTTTTTTACTGGAAGAGGAGACAAACTGGCTCATTTGATGGTAAAGGTTGCCGACCCCTGCCCTAGACGGACCAAATCAATATCAACCAAACACAAAGAGTTTGTGGTTTGGCTCGCAACATATCAGAGAAGATGCAAAAATGTTGATCAGTTTACCAAATTCAACAATAAATTGTATTATTATTATTATTATCATAACTGAACATGCATTCATTCATTTTCTATGCCGCCTAATCCTCATTAGGGTCACCAGTGTACGCTGGAGCTTATCCCACCTTGGGTGAGAGGCGGAGCACACCCTGGACTGGTTGCCAACCAATCGCAGGGCATAAAACTGAATATTAATAATATAATATCATGTGTTATTAATATTACAACTACTGTACTATGACTATTATTCTTATTACATTAGCATGAAATTGAGCATTAATCATTTTATAATTGTATGTATTTATTTTGATTATATTAATGTATTTATTATATTCGTAGGTTTTATTTTGTTACTGTAAATTACACAGAGCTTTTTCTGCAATTTCACAGTAATATCACCCCAATAACAACAGTCTCAATAAAAAGTGGGACTTGGTATTTTTTAAATGCAAGAGGTGTGTAAGAGGTGTACCTAATGTTTTTGTGAATCTCCCAACGTGTTAAAAATAATATTTACAACCTAACAATCAGAGGTGTCACTAGATCTTGTGAGATTAAAAAGTGATAGTGAGATTTCTCGTGGGACTCAGGGGCGATAATCAATCAATCAATTAATAACGAAAAAGGAACTTGCCCATTTTGCTGGCCTAAATGCATTGCCATGTGCCCGGGCGTCTGTTTTCCTCGTCTCCTTAGACAGGCAGGAAGATGGTTCCGCTCGTGCATTGCTTTCAGCACCTTGGCATGTTTGCTCCGTAGAACAACAGCATGAACGAAGTGAGCCCCTTTTGCTGGTCATATAATCTCCGTGTCTTGGTGGGTGGAGGAGCGGCCACTAGCATACACACACAGTGTGACATAAATTCAATTATATCAGCAGATTGCAAAATATTGTCATATTTTTTAGTATGTTTTCATTTGACTTTTCCTAAAATGAATCTCAATCGTACATTCCCCTCATGGGCATTTTATTGCATTTTATGTGGCGCGTCATAAGAACACAAGGAGACTAGCAGACCGCATTTCTGGCTGAAATAGTAGTTGCGGACATGCGGCGTCAGCACATGCAACCTTTCGGAGGAAAAAGGATCAACAGCTTTCACACCTGAACAAGTCCCAACAGAGCTAACAAGAATCAGGCATGAATAAGTATTAAGTCTAATCATTATGGACTTACAGGTCGGGTGTGGCTGAATTCATGAAGAAACCGGTGCTGTGTTTGCGGCATGACTGATGCCATGTTGGGGTTTTTTTTTAGATTTACAAAAATGAATGATGGGCATTCCCGAGCCGCCGCCTCACAGCTCTATCGATGTTCGTGAATAATCAAGCACAGCAGCAAAAGCAGCAGTAGCATAAGGAAGGAAAGCCTAAACCACATCGTCCTTCCTTTTGAATTAACACTGAAAATGGACACACTTCACATTGCAGCCTGTTTATTGCAGGCAAAGGTAACGCTGGTATGCCTCATTCTATACCACGCACTTCAAAAGTATCTTATCACAAGTTCAAAATAGTCTCTGCCTTCTTTTGTATCTGGAATTTTGCCAAATGCCCGTTTAGTTTCGACTACAGATGAGTGCCTCGCTCTCTGAGCTGTTTTTGGAAGGTTTCCAGTCATGGCAAAAGGGCTACAATGTGATAATAACCATAGAACAGGAAATGGAACTCTGTCGTGGCTAAAGTGGCAAATCTAATATCTATTAGATATAAATCTAATATTTACAAATTAACTGTCGCTTCCAAAAAACGAACAATGTCAAACAACCAGAAAAGCACTCGGCCTCCGCCAAGCACCGTTGTTCCCCCATATCGTGATCCACATCAAAATAATAATCATACATTTTTTTGGATCAGTCTTTGATATTTTATAGAACCTGTTGGAAACGTCACCATTTTTTGTGGCGTTATATGCACAAATGCCAAAAAATGGTCCCATCTCACGGTGTTAAAAATTCCTGCATCCAGACCCGCGATCACCCCCAAAATGTAATCAGTTCTTCCATATCCCATTTATGACAATTCCTGAAATTTCCATCCAAATCCATTCCATATCTTTTAATATTCCGGAACGGATGAACTCCCTTTCCATGGGAAAATAACTGTAAATGTTTATTATTGAGGTTTTAAGAAAGTATGCAGCTTCAGTCGCTTGTTTAAACACAAACCAAGGAAGCACTTGAATGAAGGAACGGCCAGTGTAGGTCAGTGGCGCAGACACTTAAGCTCATTTGGGGGGTTTAACCTTTTGACATGTCCAACTTTGTTACCATAGGCACATCTCCACAACTAAAACCTTGGTGTACGATTTCAGTCAACTAAGACCTACAGAAGAGGAGTTGTGTAGGTCTTCCGGGTACTGACGCCGGAGCTTTGTGCTTTGTGCTGGGCAGGAAGCGCTCTGGCTCGGCCAGGGTGGCGGCCTCCATGCAAGGCGACGGTTTAAGAGCAAATCCCTTTCCCGAGTAGAAGCTTTGTGGATTATTAGCTGGGGCAGGTCAACAGCGGCGACTGGCTGGGCTGAAGTAGAGCTTGAAGCTTTTGATGAGGAAATGGCCTTTACGTCACCATGCAACCCCTGGTTTCTTCTTTTGACCTCTCTCGCACGCAAGCGCAGGAAGTCAAATCAAAGTTGCTCAATTCTCTCAGCCCATTGATTCACCTACACAGCTGAACTCAGACTTACTCCATTATTCATGCAGGAAGACAATATCCTCGAGGCGAGCGACCAACATCCTATGGTTCACTAGACACTAGTTTCTGTATTTTATATTTTATACTGTTGGAAAAGCTAACCCTTCCTCCCCTAAAATACATACAATGTTTGCTTGGACGTAGAGAAAAAAACATCACTGGAAGTACATTACTCTGTGTGGTATTTGTGGTTAAATCCCTCCTATTATTAGTCAAAAATGTGCATATTTATTTATTTGTTTTTTTGTCTTGTCCAGCATCATAACAGCTGAATGGGAGTCGAGCTGCCTTTAAGCGCCGAGCAAAATTGCTTTGCCAAGGGAGACTTCGTAACCCAAACGAGTCTCCCTTGGCATTTGACTGTGTTTTTTATGAACTTTGTCGCGCCACAAAAAATGTGCATATTTAAACGGATTTTTACAAACTAAAACTAATTCAACTCTGAATCCCACCGTCACTTCCTGTCCGCCCTTTATTCAACTCCCCAAGCACCAGACCACGTTTATTAACGTCTTAAATGGCTTATTTTATCTTATGTCCACTACATCGGGTAATACAAGTGTCAAAGTGACTGTAAGAGTGTTGCTCATGTCCGGAGAGCTTCGGTAATGTTAAAAACTGTACATATTTACTACAAATCTGTACAATTTAGAAATAAGGAATCCTACTTCACAGAAATTCACTTATCACGGTCGGGTCAGGGCCGCACGGTGGATGAGTGGTTAGCACGTTGGCCACACAGTCAGGAGATCTGGAAGACCTGGGTTCAAATCTCCGTTGGGCATCTCTGTGTGGAGTTTGCATGTTCTCCCCGTGCGTGTGTGGGTTTTCTCCGGGTACTCCGCTTTCCTCCCACATTCCAAAAACATGCATGTTAGCTTCATTGGCCGCTCTAAATTGTCCATGTGAGTGTGAATGTTTGTTTGTCTATATGTGCCCTGCGATTGGCTGGCGACCAGTCCAGGGTGTACCCCGCCTCTCGCCCAAAGTCTGCTGGGATAGGCTCCAGCAACCCCGTGACCCTAATGAGGATAAGCGGCATAGAAAATGGATGGATGGATGGACGGTCGGGTCAGGAAACAATTTACTGCGATAAATGGGATTACTGTTGGGAGCTTTAAAACTGGTGGGTCGAGACCCAAAAGTGGGTTGCAGGTCTTTGTCCGGGCAAAAATAAGAATTATTGTACTGACACAATATCTGTGGATGCACCTAACGCTCTAGTCTGTGCTATTTGCTAGCTTTGCTGCAAGAGAATTCACTCTGTGCTCGCGTCCCAGCAGCTGGGCCTGTTGGTTCTATAACAGAATGCAGGGAGTAAGTGCACCTTCCTGTCAGTCATTCAGTCTTTTTACCCCAGTCAGTAGAGGCGGTGCTTTTAGCGAGTGCTGCAGCGTGCAAGAGACAAAACGTAAATGGTGCACGCTCCCATACGGTGTTGTTTGCTACACGTTAAGCCTTCCTGGTAAGGGCTAATACCAAATGTTCATTATTTATAAAAGTTTTGTGTACAGAGACTATTAGTATTTTATATTTTATCTATATTACAGTAGTGCTGAAAATAATAGCGGTCCAATGTGACCAACCTATACAGTATTTGTATTGCTACATGGCAAACAGAAGGTGCAGTAGATTCTCAGAAAACAAACAAGAGCCAGCATTCATGATATGCACGCTCCTAAGGCAGTGCAATTGGGCAATTAGTAGAAAGGGGTGTGCTAAAAGCTCATTCAATGAGTGATCAGAGATCAATTTTGTGAAAAAAAAAACAGGTGTGAATCAGGTGACCGCTATTTTAGGATGAAACCAGCACTTGTTCAACATCCATTTCTCTTTGAAAGCCTGAGGAAAATGGGTCTTTCAAGACACTGTTCAGAAGAACGGCGTGCTTTGATTAAAAAGTTGATTGGAGAGGGCAAAACCTATGAAGAGTTGCAACAAAGTTTTGGCTCTTCAGCTAAAATGATCTCCAAAGATTTCAAATGGAGAGCAAAACCAGAGACACATGGCAGAAAACGGAAGACAACTATCAAAATGGATTCAAGAATAACCAGAATGGCAAAGGCTGCAGGATGATCAAAGACAATCTGAAGTTACCTGTAAGTACTGTGACAGCTAGAAGACGTCTGTGTGAAGCTAATCTGTTTACAAGAATCCCCCTGCAAAGTCCCTCTGCTGAAAAAACGGCATGTGCAGAAGACGTTACAATTTGCCAAAGAACACATCAACTGGCCTAAAGAGAAATGGAGGAACATTTTGTGGACTGATTAGAGTAAAATTGTCCTTTTTGGGTCCAAGGGCCGCAGACAGTCAGTGAGACGACCCCCAAACTCTGAATTCAAGCCACAGTTTGCATAGGTCCAAATACTTGAAGAGGTCATGTCGCCTTATGCTGAACAGGACGTGCCCTTGAAATGGCTGTTTCTGGGACAGTGACACCAAACACACGAGTACACCAGCAACATCTTGGTTACAAACCAACAAAATTAATGGTATGGAATGGCCACACCAATCCCCGGACCTTAACCCAATGGAGAACTTGTGGGGTGACATAAAAACGCTGTTTCTGAAGCATAAGCAAGAAAAGGTAATGAATTGTGGAATGTTGTCAAAGACTCTCGGAGTGGAATAACAGCTGAGAGGTGCCACGAGTTGGGAAGAGATGTGAAGCACTTATAAAAAAAAATAAATATTAGTTTAGTGAGTCAAAGGATTGCCAAATTCTAGAAACAAAAAAGTTTGCACAAAATAGTTTTGAGTTTGTAAAGTCAGCTATTTTTTTTGAACACACCCCTTTCAACTAAGTGCCCAATTGCACAGCCTTAAGAGCGTGCATGTCATGGATGCTGGGTCTTGTTTGTTTTCTGAGAATCTACCGCACCTACCGGTAACTCGTTTGCCACGTAGCGATACAAACACAGTATACCAATAACAGTGATTGATCCTGTTAGTCACGTTGGACTTCTCTTATTTTGAACACTACTGGATATTGTTTAGCTGCAATCATTTTGCAAAATGTGTTATTGTCACGGGCCCACATCCGTCGGACACACAGCTGCAGATCTCTGCTGGAGACATAAAGAGTGCGAGAGCGTCTTACTGATGCCACTCATGTTGTGTTGCAAACAGTTCCTTTGAATGTAAGATATCAAGTTACTGCTTGTCGTTGAGGGGTGATGGTGGGTCCTGCAGTCTAACCACTACTGCACCATAGTAAACTCTTTGCACCAAAAGGCATCACTGTAGACTTGATCAACTATTTTGTTGTTGTAAGCCACAGGGATGCTCTTCCTTCATCCTTTAAAACCCCTTCACATGCCGCTGCAGCCACAGACTGACTGGCGGAAACTCATTGAGCCCAAAGTGCGACATTTCGCGACGATGCAAGGTGCTGGCATGGGACGCTCTCTTCGGATGCCCAGCTGACGATGACCTTACCCTCCTTCCTGCTCTGCACGTCTGTTTGTCACCGTGACAGGGCTGAATGTAACACCCTGCAAGCACCTCACCTCACCAGCACCCGCCATTAGGCGAATGCTGAGCTGCGTGATTTGTGACGCCCGTCCTCGGACAGTTGAATTGATGTCATGCTTGTGCTGGGAATGCGTCTGTGTGCATTACTGGTTGCTGCTGCATATGGCAGTTGTAAATCACCGGCTTTTCTTGTCAACCCTCTAAAAATCATGTGGATCAGAATTCTCCAGCTACTGTGAAAGAACACATTGGCCACTACGGCGGCTCGCGCCTGAAGTGGCACAACGTGGATGTCATTTTCGTGGAACACGTGAGATGTGAGTCCTGTTTGCATCATCGCTGTCCAGACTACAAGGAACAAGTTTGGACCCCCCCCCCTGCATTAGCTTGTGAAGGTCTACCTGATGTTTTCATGCCCCCTTGCGCTTGGCTCACAGAGCACAAAGCAGTGAAAGTAAACAAGCTCATACTTCACGACATGAATGCCGGTCTGGGACAGTCTAGCCCGGCCATCCATCGCCCCTTGTGTGTGTGTGTGTGTGTGTGTGTGTGTGTGTCCTCTATAGTAAAGCTTTGATAAACCACTGGGGTGGGTTTGAGGCATGTGAGGGGGTGGGATTAAGCATGTCTCACAAAGCAGTCTGCGTGACATGGAGTAAGAGGGGTACGGCGTGACGGCAGCCCGCAAAGAGGGCGGGCGGACCGAGTGACAAAGAAATGGCTGAACACAAAGAGAGGCCATGGCGGGATAAGGAGAAGGGGGGGGCTCCGTCGGGAGCGGGGGCCGAAACGTGAAGACAGTAAAGAGGATTTAGGTGACGGGACAAAAAAAGCCGTGACGCAACCGCGGGGAAGACATATCGGCAGGTGAAGTCTCTCGCTTCTTGGTATACAATACGTGCACTTGAGCAGCGGGACGGCTGCAGAAGATACAGTACGGGCACCCCCCTTCGCTGCCGGAGCAGCTTGTACTTCTCGGGGAAGACTTTCTACAACATTAGATGTCACAAATTCTTCCACGCTAAACTCAACCAAGCAGGCCTTTATGGGCCGTGCTTTGTGCACTGGGAGCAGAAAACGTTCTTCCCCCAAACTGTCCCCACAAAGTTCCAACAATTCAGCGCAAAATGTTGGTTTGGTCCGAGCAAACAGTCAAATGCCGGCTTTGCGTGGGCGTATCTTATACAGTACCACAACCTGGCAATGTTTTGCCTTTTGAGTAGTATCCCAGACGTGAAAGAGGCGGGACTCTGCCTTTGTGTGTGGGTATTCCGCAATCCTGGGAGTGGGTGGTGAATTCTAACACCCGACACTCCCACCCCGTTGTGTTGTAAGCAATTGCCGCTGTCTGACAAGTACTTTATATTGCACATGCCGGCGGTGTGTAAAGCTATTCCGCAATGCCGGAATCAGACCGGGAATAATTTTGGACCGCCACAAATAAATATGAAGCTATTTGGTGCGACCTGTTCCCCCTCGCTCATAGACACAGTATAACCCAATACCATAGCTATATCGTAGCCCAGTGGGAAATACTGGAGCTGATGCCCAGACTATGGGATGCCATGTGACAATGTACACGTGGCTTCCCTATGCTCTGCATAAAACGCACAAGCTAACAACGTACAGATGCACTGTTACGACTTTGACGTTATAGCGTTCTAGAGGGATATCCTTGTAAAAGGCGCTGCACGGTGGCTAAGAGGTTATCATGTTGGTCACACAGTCAGAGGAACTGGAAAATCTGTCTTCGAATCTCCGTTGGGCATCCCTGTGTGGAGTTTGCATGTTCTCCCCGTGCGTGCGTGGGTTTTCTCCGGGTTCTCCGGTTTCCTCCCACATTCCAAAAACAAGCACGGCAGGTTAATTGGTGACCCCAAACTAAAACCTTAAGCTGATTTCTAGTTGTCCGTGCTTTCACACACGCATGCGCTCGTAAGGAAATGGCGTGGATGGGAGGGAGTGGACAGGATAGGATATTCAGTTTCCCAAAGGGGACAGACGGGGTCAGGCTAGTGTACACATCGTGTGTCACTGAGGAAAGTCAGCATAGGTCATAGCTGACCTCACAGAGCCGACATGGCTGCTTGTTGGAATCACGGGGGCCAACAGCAGTACCAAGCCAAGGCTTTGGCTCGTTTCCCGGTAGGCGTACGCCAAAAGGGATGCACGTTGACGTGGGACAACACAGGACACCGAGTCAGCCACTTCTCGGAAGGAAATTCCTAATATGTGACGAAGAAGCTGGAGTCTTCCCCACCGAGTAGTTATGTCTGGTAATGCCGAGCGAATCACCTCAGCTGCTTGTCATGTGTCCCGCCCTTCACTTTGCTGTCAATCACACCCTGATGAGGACAGCACAGGAACCTTCACACTTGATGAAGATGGACACATGCGGCCTCGTCACACTGCCCAACGTTTGACCAACTAAAAGCCTTACGCAGATGTTGCAAATCACCATTTATGGATCTTTT
This sequence comes from Oostethus manadensis, assembly GCA_024372805.1. Lineage (NCBI taxonomy): Eukaryota > Metazoa > Chordata > Actinopteri > Syngnathiformes > Syngnathidae > Oostethus > Oostethus manadensis. The sequence goes on from QODF01000279.1 coordinate 1,661,313, forward strand.
TTTTTTATTTTGCAATTGAAATGCACAGATTTTTCCCAAATTATAGACCCTATGATTGGACACAACATTAGGTACACCTCCAATGAGATAAAACATACAGTAGCTGCAAAGCAAATCTGCCTTAAAAAATAAGGTTGTTTTACATTTTGATGCCCTTTCAATGACCACACTATGAATGTTTTAGGAAATGATTATTGAGTCAAATAAATATTGCATGTATGTGAGATGTTTGTCTGTTTGCATTCTTTTTGCATTGTGTACTGTTTGTGTTTGGCTTTTGGGACGCTACTCACAAGCTAAGGATAGCTTTTGGGGAGTACCATAAAACTGAAGGGTATCTTTGCAAGAAATGCAGACTATATTGTTAAAAAAAACAGCTACTGCTGCCATTCACGTGTAAAAGACACAAACAAACAAAAATATGTTTAAAATAAGGAAAAATATGACACATTTTATTTGACTTTTGTTAGGATTTTAGTGTTATATGAATTATATGTGCACATACACTTTGTATGATTTCATATTATTCTTGTATACCTAATGAAGTGTCCAGCCTGGCTGGTTCTGTGTGTTGCACTCACCTCCTCTTATATTCGTCCCTCTCCCTCTTTACTTTAGCCAGCACGTTGTACAGAGCCCTCAGTTCGGGTGTGATGGTGTCTATCTGGACCCCGACCCCGTCCGGGTGCGTCCACGTCACCCCGGGACCATGTAGGGTCTCCAGACGCTCACCTTGCCTCCGCACGTGGGTGAAAGTCCATATGGTCCCCGGCAGTCTGGACTCGGGACCCCCGTCCGTCTGCACGGCCACCTCTCGGCCGTAGAGGAGTCCACGGTACTGCGGCCTCTGCAGGGCTTTCTGCAGCTGGCTCTCCAGCAGCCGGTTGCGCCGCTCCAGTTCGTGGACTTTGGCCAAGAAGCAGCGAAAGCGCAGGTTGAGCGTCTTGAGAACGTGGATGTTGGAGCCCAGGTCGTTCCGCAGGGCGCTGGTCCCCGCTGGGCCACGGCCGGCCGGGCCAGGCGGTGGCGGAGCATCGGGGAAAAAGAGCGAGCTCATGTCGGCTTGCGATCCCAGGAGAGCGGTCCCGCTTTGGCTGCAGATGCAACACAAACTGGCGTGTCTGCAGCGCTATCGCTCACATATCCGCGCGTGGTGATGCGGGGGAGGAGGCACCATCACGGTCACGTCCCCAAACGGGAAGATATCCCAGATGCCATCCAAGAAGCGTCCTCATCACCCCCTGGAGGTGTTAGATGTTTGACGCAGCCCTTCCTGTCACCCACTCGGTCACCGTGGGACCCGACTCTCCTTCTCCTCCGCTCCCTGGTGCGCAAGGATCACGTTGCACCGTCAGAAAAAGAAGTACGGGCGGTGACACCCCCTGTAGCCCCGCCCACACGCTTGGGTCGATCCGAGCATCGACGCAGTGGGGCTGTGCAGTATCACGATATTTTTCAGTTCTCTTCCGTAGTTCGACAAACATCCCGCCGGAAGTCAGCTGGGATAGGCTCCGGCATGCCCGCGGCCCCAATGAGGATAAGCGGGATAGAAAACGGATGGGTGTTTGGTGTGGTTGTTGAGTTGCTCATATTGTTATATTGTTCATATCCATGAGCAATATATCATTTATGAGTTGGAGACAAAAATCCTGGCATCATGTTTGCTTTTCTTTCCAAATTCTGCACCATTGACCTACATTTGTTCAATCAATCGGCGTATATTGCTGTGGTTGCCTTGGTTAAATTGTCCACAAGTTATTTAGTTAGTGCCTAAAATCTTTGTCTGACGTGTTGTTAGGGTTATAGCAAATTTCACAAAATGATTCCGTGCAAAATTCATGTCAGAAGTATCACAATCGGTATCGGCAACACGTTGTCGACACCAAAATCTCCTGTATTGCCCACCCTCATCAGCCACACCCTCCTCCGAACTCACGTGGGGGGTGTCACATCCTGTCTGAGGCCGCACATATTGCATACAAATGGTACAATAGATGCTCGTGCTTGTTTAGAAACTACACAGTCGATTTAAAATATTTGACATATTTTAGTATGCTTTCACTTTACTGTGCTGTATGTGCATATGTAATTAGATCACGCTATTTATTTTCTTTTAGCGCAGGCAAAGGACGCCTTAACACTTCCACGTGGGTCGAAAGGCGGTTAGACAAGGTACTGGAACGTCCGTGCCGATGCCTGCCTATAAACAAGTCAAATCATTCTGACACGAGCTGATTAATACGCTTACAAGCAATCTCGAATACTGACGTACATAGCCTGAAGAAATATTTTAAAATGTCAATACGTATTACTGAGAGAAAGTATACCTTCTAATTAGGTTGAAATTGTGAAGTAACCCCTTCTTTTTTGGTTATTTTGGTCAGGCGCCTTACGGGCAGCCTCGCCTGACAGAAACATTCGGGGTCCTTCTACTTTCACGTGCGCGTCCACTGCCGTCGCGAGAAGCCACCATGCCGAAGTCTAAGAGAGACAAGAAAAGTAAGCAAATGAACATGTATTATTGGTAAATGTTCAAAATCGCTGCGCTCTTGTGTCTTTTATATGACGTCCGTATTGTTCCTGTCGCTCGGTTGTCTGTAAGCGAATTAACTGACGCCTAAATGTGAACGTTTAAAGACCCCCCCGCATGCTAACGTTAGCTTGTTCTGTATATCGCCTCAGCTAACGTTAGCTTGTTCTGTATATCGCCTCAGCTAACCGACACATGTACGATTTCCGCCCCACACAGTTTCTTTGACGAAAACAGCCAAGAAAGGACTGGGGTCTAAACAGAAGCTAATAGAGGAGGCAAGTGTAATGAACTATGCAAGCAGCATGACATTTGTATGTGCTTGGAAGTTTCGTGTAAGCTGCCATTGTGGATGTTGTAGTTACGGAAATGTGTGGACACCTACAAATACCTGTTCATCTTCTCCGTGGCTAACATGAGGAACAACAAGCTGAAAGACATCAGGACAGCGTGGAAACACAGCAGGTAATCGCAAGCACCCATGATATGCATAATTTAGGTTGACATATGTGATATGTTTCTCTTTCCCACAGATTCTTCTTTGGCAAAAATAAAGTCATGATGGTAGCAGTTGGTAAAGGAGAAACGGACGAATACAAGGACAATTTATGCAAAGTAGGAATCGCACTTCTTTGTGCCCTAAACTTTTTTTTCAGGACTGCAGTCAGTGCATTGGCAATTAGACTATATTTTAGGTCCAAGCAAAAGAGAAAATAATTACATTCAGTGTTGACTATGTAAACTTTAAATAGCATATGGTGGCAGTTTGACGTCACCTCTTTGCTTCTGTTCATGTGCAGGTCAGCAGGCATCTTCGAGGAGAAGTGGGGGTACTATTCACAAATAAAACCAAGCAGGAGGTGCAAGAGTGAGTAGCGCATTTACACGGAAACCAACTTAACCTGTTGCCATACAACAGGAAAGATAATCTGCATGAAAAGTGGATATTAGAGCTTTCGCAACCTCAGCCTCCTTTATATTAACAGGAAAATAACATGCTAACTAACCAACAAATACGTGATTGCATTTGTGTTAGTTTTTCCACATCTCCACAACTCGTTGCAAGGTGGCTGGATTTTCAGTATGTATATTAGACCACAATACAAATGCCCAGTGGGTTGGTTATTAATTGTGGATATAATTTGCTCTTTTACTAGGTATTTCAGTCATTTCAAAGATACAGACTATGCACGTGCAGGAAACCGGGCTAAGATGGACATAACCCTTGACGAGGGCCCTTTGGAACAGTTTCCTCATTCCATGGAGCCTCAGTTGAGGCAACTGGGCCTCCCTACTGCTCTCAAGAAGGGTAGGAATCTAACATGTGATGTATGAGAAACAAATACATTGGATCCTTGCATATTTGCACAGCAAAACGCCCATTTTTGGCTTTTTTCCGCTAAGATTTTCCCCCTCAGAAAACCCATCTCATTTAACCATTCATTCATTCATTTTCTGTACCGCTTATCCTCATTAGGGTCACGGGGATGCTGGAGCCTATCCCAGCTGGCTTTGGGCGAGAGGCGGGGTACACCCTGGACTGGTCGCCAGTCAATCGCAGGGCACATATAGACAAACACCCAGTCACACTCACATTCATACCTTTGGACAATTTTAGTCGCCAATTAACCTAACATGCATGTTTTTGGAATGTGGGAGGAAACCGGAGTACCCGGAGAAAACCCACACACGCACGGGGAGAACATGCAAACTCCACACAGAGATGCCCAATGGAGATTTGAACCCAGGTTTTCCAAGATCTCCTGACTGTGTGGCCAATGTGCTAACCACTCAGCCACCGTGCGGCCCTCATTTAACCATAAGTAGGTAAATATTGGATAATCTAGCACAACATTTCAGCACAATGTGTAATCCCATAATACAGAACATGTTTGTGTGAACCTTGAATGGCTGGGCACTAGGGATATTCCCATCCGATCTTCAGGATCAGGACCGGCTGTATTTTGAAAATCAGATATCCGCTTCCGCCACAAGATTGGGCTGATCCAGTTGCCATTACTATGCGCCGCACTCCAATGCTTGTAGGGTTTTTTTCGGTGAATTTCCATTTTTTTAGGTCAGCTTGTGCTGTCTATATTGTCACACTGTGCAGCAAATTTCATCATTGTTCTTTATCATTCATTAATGATGATTATTAGGGGTTACACTAGAGGATACACATTATTGGGGTCACGAGAAGGAAGCGATATCTTAGTGTTACCTCAACCGAAACTACAATGTCTAAATATAGGACTGGACAGACATTTTTCCCCCCGCAGAACAATGTTGGTACGTTTTTGAATGTTTGCATTCATGGCCTGAGAATGTTGCTTTTAATTATGACCTTTTAACTACAAATTGAAGCAAAAACTGAGGCAGTTGCTACCAATCATTTATGCTGATATGTAGTATTATGAAAAGACGAGTGTAAAACAAGATTGCAGGTTGCAGTAGATTAGCGTTCACAGTACAGTATCGAGGAGTACTATCATGTGTTTTGATAGTCATGTGCAGCGATCATGTTTGGATCTGAGAAAAAGTTCCATCAAATGTAGATTTACTACAGGTTGGACTGCTTGGACAGTAACATTCCACTGGGAAAAAAATGGCCACTATCCATGAGTGGGTGATGCACTGAGCGCTTAGTACAGGTTGGATTGGATTTATAGTGTTTGTAAAGCACTTAATGTGTGGTTCTGAACCTTTCTCGCTCTAGTCATGGTTCAGTCTGAGACTTTTGACTACACTCTTTACGCGAGAAAGCTTTTCTCTAAATTACAAATATTGTCACGTTTTAATCTCGCAAGACATCGACATCTCCGGTTACCAATACATTTACAATTTCAAATGTTAAGCGTACAGTGGCACCTCAATGCAGCATTGAATAGCAGGGATCTACTGTAAGACTAATGTAAATGATTGTCTTGTCTATGCAAGGTGTGGTGACGCTACTGAGAGACCATGCCGTCTGTAAAGAAGGGGATGTCCTCACTCCCGAGCAAGCTCGAATTCTGGTGAGTTCTCCAGTTATAAAACATAATTGTCAAAAGGTATAAATATTGTCTTTCGCTGACAGAAACTATTGGGCATTGAGATGGCAGAGTTCAAGGTGACAATCAAGTGCATGTGGAGCTCCGAAACAGGCGAGTTTGACAACTTGGCAGAGGAGGATGCGTCCATGCAGGACAATGAAGAGGAAGATGAAGACGACAAGGATGCATCAATGTGAAACAAGATTTTCTTTCATTTTTTTTACGGAATACAGATCTTGAACCTTTGTCCTTTACATTGACTTAACTGTGCATTGAAATACCGCCCCATGCAGTGTGGTGGTGGTTATTACTCATAACCACCTTACATAACTAATTACAAATAATCCATTAGTCAGGAAATTCACAGTAATACAATGTTTTTTTATGAAGCAATGACACAATAATGTACCTAAACCGGAACAATGTTGAGCAAAATGAGTGCGAGACGTTGGCGGACAAACTGGTGGGATTATGTGCAAGTCCGCCCTGGTAAAGTGTTTGACAAATGTCACCACCTCGTGGGTAAGTTTAGTATTACATCCACGTGTCATCAGTTTATCTTGTCAAAAACATCAATATATTTTAATTTCACATGAAAAATGAAGTACTTACACAATATTATTGATCCATTTTAGAAAAATTTTGAGTGAATTTTAAAGTGGGGGAGGGGAGAAGGTAGACACCTTGAAAAGATGCGTGTTTAGCGGAAGTAATTTGGACACTCGTGAGCGACCAGGTGCCAGGCTTCATGGAAGGCCTCCACCACCCTCTCATCCAGAGGACCTTCCTCAGAGGCGGACAGGTTCTGTCTCAGTTGTTCTATGTTGGCCATGCCGATGATGACGCCGTCACCAAGCTCACCCTGGAAAGGTATGACGTTATAACACAATCTCCCAACAATGAGCTCTGACTCAACTACACTGGTGTTCAAAATAGCAGTGCAATGTCACCAACCAGATCAATCACTCTTAGTATGTTTTTATTGCTACATGGCAAACAAGTTACCAGTAGGTGCAGTAGACTATGCGCGCTCTTAAGGCTGTTCAACTGGGCAGTTAGTGTGTTTAAAAAAATTAAAAAAAAAAAGTCTTCCGTTGACTTTACAAACTCAAAACCATTTTGTACAAATGTTTTTTTCTAGGATTTGGCAATCCTGTGAATCCATCCATTTTCTATGCCCGCCTATCCTCATTAGGGTTGCGGGGGTAAATCCTGTCAATCATTAAACTAATATTTAGCTGTAGAGCCATAGTTTTTTTTAAATAACTGCTTCACATCTGTGCGGCATGGAGTTAACCAACTTGTGGCACCTTTCAGCTCCAAGATTCTTTAACATTTCTTGGTTTTGCTTCGGAAACAGCATTTTTGACGTCCGCCCACAAGTTCTCGATTGGATTAAGGTCTGAGTATAAGGGCTGCAACTAACAATTATTTTTCATAATCGATTAATCTGTCAATTGTTGATGTTTTGTGTGTATGCGTGGTAAGAGTTAATGGGAAGAGTGCAGAAATGTAGGACTCTTCCTAAGCACAAGTATGGGATTTACTTTGCATGGGGATGGTTTTACACACCTACAGTGGTTTGCTTTGCAAGATATCAAAACAGGCAAAAATGTTGATAGCTCTTTTCCAAAGTCAAAGGTGATCTATCTTGTTTTGCCTGAAACACAAATATGTCTGCTTTTATGGAAGACTTAGGAAATTTTAAGTCATATTTGAGTGGCTAAAATCAGGATATTTCAGTAAATTTTTAAATGCAATGATTATCAAAATAGTTAGATTATTTGGATAATCGATTAATCGTTTTAGCTCTACTGGGTATTGGGCTTGCTGCTCCATAACAATAACTTTGCTGCTTTTAAACCAAGATTTTGCTCGTTTACTAGTGTTACTACTACTATTACCACTACTAATAGTAGTAGACAGAGTGTCCCTGATGCTGATTTAAAAAATTGGACTTTGTTTTCCCTTGCCCGGACAAGGGCATCGGGATCTCCCTCTGGAGGTGGGCACCATGGCGTGCGTCTAGTGGCCGGGCCTGCACCCATGGGGCCCGGTCGGGCACAGCCCAAAAAGGTAACGTGGGCTCCCCCCTCCCATGAGCTCACCACTCGTAGGAGGGGCCAAAGGGGTCGGGGTGCTAAGTGAGTTAGGTGGCGGCCGGAGGCGGAGGCCTTGGCGGTCCAATCCTTGGCTACAAAAACTAGTTGTCGGTACGTGGAATGTCACCTCTCTGGCAGGGAAGGAGCCTGAGCTGGTGCGTGAGGTGGAGAAATTCCGGCTAGATATAGTTGGACACACCTCGTCGCACAGCAAGGGCTCTGGAACCAGTCCTCTCGAGAGGGGCTGGACTTCATTCCACTCTGGTGTTGACGGCAATGAGAGGCGACGGGCAAGGGTGGCAATTCTTTTTGCCCACTGGCTCCAAGCCTGCACGTTGGAGTTTAACCCAGCAAATGAGAGGGTACTACGCCTTTGGGTGGGGGGACGGGTCCTGACTGTTTCGGCTTGTGAACTGATGTTTGGTGCATAATACCCACCCCTTTTGGAGTCCTTAGAGGAAGTACTGGAGTGCGCTTCCTCGAGGGATCCCCTTGTTCTACTGGATGACTTCAACGCTCATGTTGGCTGCGTCAGTGAGACCTGGAGAGGTGTGATTGGGAGGAACGGCCCCCCTGATCTTAACCCGAGCGGTGTTTTGTTATTGGACTTCTGTGCTTGTCACGGATTGTCTATAACTAACACCATGTTACCGAGGTGGTCAAAAAGCTCCTTGGTGGCAAGGCCCCGGGGGTTGATGAGATCCGCCCGGAGTTCCTTAAGGCCCTGGATGCTTTGGGCGTGTCTTGGTTGACACGACTCTGCCGCATCGTGTGGACATCGGGGTCAAGGCCCCTGGACTGGCAGACCGGGTTGGTGGTCCCGCTTTTCAAGAAGGGACTGGAAGGTGTGTTCTAACTATTATGGGATCAGACTCTTCAGCCTTCCCGGTAAGGTCTATTTAGGGGTTCTGGAGAGGAGGATCCGCCGGATAGTTGAATCTCGGATTCAGGAGGAGCAGTGTGGTTTTTGTCCTGGTCGTGGAACTGTGGACCTGCTCTATACTC
>QODF01000279.1:1670963-1682021 GCA_024372805.1 Oostethus manadensis
TGTCTTTCAGCTGGCCTGGGAACGCCTCGGCATCCGCCGGGAAGAGCTGGACCAAGTGGCCGAGGAGAGGGACGCCTGGGCTTCCCTGCTTAGGCTTCTGCCCCCGCGACCCGACCTCGGACAAGCGGAAGAAAATGGATGGATGGATGCTCGTGTTAGGGGTTCTTGCCTTGTCGAAACACAGATGTAAAGGGCATATCCTCTTCCAGTATTTTGACCTATGCAAATTGTTTCATAATCCCAAAAAGAAGAATTTTACTCATCAGTCCACAAAACGGTCCTCCATTTCTTTCTCTTTAGGCCAGTTGATGTGTTGTTTGGCAAATTGTAACCTCTTCTGCACATGCCTTTTTTTTAACAAATGGACTGCAGGGGATTCTTGTAAATAGATTAGCTTCACACAGATGTCTTCTGTCACACTACTTTGAGATAAATCTAACTACAGTATTCATCTCTATTGGGTTAAGGTCTGGGGATTGGGCTGGCCACTGCACTACATTAATTGTGTTGGTTTAGTAGTGTGTTTGAGCTCATTGTTTTGTTGAAACACCGATTCCAAAGCCATGCACTTCTCAGCATAAGACAACATGGCCTCTTCAAGCATTCTGATGCAAAGTGATCCATGATCCGTGGTATGTGATAAATAGACCCAACACCATAGTAGGAGAAACATGCCCGTATCATGATGCTTGCACCACCATGCTACACTGTCTTCCCTGTGTACCAATGAGCGACCCATTTTCCTCAGGCTTTCAAGGAGAAATGCACGTTCAACAGGTGCTAGTTTCATCCTTTAATAAGGGTCACCTGATTGACACCTGTTTTTTTACAAAATTGATCACTGATTGAATGCCATGCTGCTACTTTTGGAACACACCCCTTTCAACTAATTGCCCAATTGCCCAGCCTTAAGAGTTTGCATATCATGAATGCTGGCTTTGGTTTTCTGAGAATCTACTGGTAACCTGTTTGCCATGTAGCAATAAAAATATACTAATAGCAGTGATTAATCTGGTTAGTGACATTGCGCTGCTATTATGAACACTACTGTATATTCATGTCACCTTTAGCTGAGAGTGGTGGTACATCCAGCGTATGGCAGCAGACAACAGGGTGGGGGGGCTGGACCCATACACCGTCGCCAAGGCCTTAAGGACCACTTCTATTGCTTGAAAGTGACTCTGCTTCCAGTATCTTAGGACCAAATATGGCAAGCATGTTAAGAGAAGTACTTGGCATGCATGGCTGTGTTCACCACGAACATCTCCTCATTCTCTGTTTCACTCTGATGCAGTTATCCTGTCACTGCAGAGTAATGTAGCTTTAATGTAGATCTGTTGCACGTGTCGTATGTGTATACATACATACATGAGAATAAAATTGGAGTATTAGAAGAAAAACATTGTTAATAGAATAAAGATGTAATATCAGAGGGAAAAAAAAATTTTAAGCTTTGAGGAAAAAATTGTAATATTACAAGAAAAAAATGATGTTATGAAAATAAAGTGATAAATGAGTTTAATGGGAGTAAAATTGTAATATAATGTTATGAGAATGTAGTTGTAATCATACAGGGAAAAACAAAAAAATCATGTTATGAGAATAAAGTTGTAATATTACAATACAGAATGATAGTTTAAGAAAATAAAAATGTAATAATCCAAGAAACAAAGTTTTGAAACTTTACTTTTTTATTTAAATATTAAGTTGTAATATTATAAGGTAAAAAAATCATAATTTTATGAGAATACAATGAATATTCTAAGAAAATAATCATTATGTCATGAGAACAAAGTTGTAATGTTACAAGAAAAAAAATCATTAAGTAATACATTTAGTATATGACAAGAAAACATAAGATTTATGTCCTATTATTATGAGGGCAAGTTTTTACTGTGGCCTTTGCAGTCCTTTGTAAATAAATCCATGGGAAAATGAATAATATAATGGCTCCCCGTTGTGGCGCAATGTGCTAACTACTGTATGTGACTGGATTGTTTTCAGAAAAATAAAATAAGAAGTACCTCACCCGACATTACCCTATTTCCTCATTGGATGGTACGTGGTAGTGTGCGTGTACTCAACTGAAGAGAGTACCAAGCATTTTGCTCAAATTATTTTAAGGTCAGTATGGAAATGTCAGACAGCTTTTGTGTGGGAATGCTCCTGTTGTCACATCACAACCAATTGTGGTAGAAAAATGATCTAATTGAAATGTGGCACGTAGCAGAGAGCACTGTTTGAGGAAAAACCGTATAAAACTAAAGTGTTGGAATGTCACCTGTCCCTGTATGCCGCAGCCCAGTTGTTGCCAAAGAAGCGCCCTGCAGGCCGGGACGTGTCTTTATCGGCGTAGGCATACTTCCCAGTCAGAAGGCCCCCTGACAAAGAGTACCAACATCAGCGCCGGGTACCCGTACTTGGAGTCAAGAACTTGGGTAATAGGTCGGACCTGCCAAAGAATTGTACGCGTAGAACCTCATCCCAAAGTATCTCAGACACGGCAGCAGCTCGGTCTCGACTTGTCTAGTGGTAGCGTTATACATTCCCTATAAAGCGTAGCAAGATTTGAAACACTTAAATGCAAGTCTAAGAAGTGTGGTTTACCTGATACACGGTCGGCACGATCCAATCGTGCTGTCTGCACAGGGTCACTATTTCAGCCACTTCCCAGGAAGCATAGTTGGACAGTCCAAGCTCCTTAAATTTACCCTAAGAGGAACATTTCAAACACTGGATCCTGCCCGTTGCTAACAAAGTTGGGGAAAACGATGGCGGTGTTGCTTTACCTCCTTGTGGAGTTCATTGCAAGCTCGCAGAGTATCCACGATTGGATTCTGGTGATCTGGGGCGTGCAGGTAGAAAAGGTCCACAGAGTCGGTCCGCAGCCTCTTTAGGGACGTCTCCAGCTGAGAACGCACACTCTCCGGTTTTAACGTCTTACCCTCCCAAGGGTTTGCCTTGGTGGCGATGCCGACTGTAGAAACAAACAATAGACGCATCACTCTGGGGCTGAGTTTTAAGGTTAGTCGAGCGCTTCAGTTTGTTCTGGTATCAGGGTTATCCCAGCGTCGGCCTGTAGGCAAATCCAGCCCACAAGCGACATCAGACTGACTTCCAAATGTGGGAACAACATTTTTGCAGGCCATGCCTAAAACCATCAGAACACTTTTGCCATACGGTACCCTGACTGGTGTTTTTTCCAGGAGGTCCTTTTAAAAACAGCAACAGAGCAATTCTGTCATATAGAGGATCTTTGACTGGTATATTATGTAAGTGTTGGAAAAGAACCCAAAACAACTGCTCGATTTGAGACAAAAAAGTATGCAAACAAGTCCTGGTCAAATATTTACCCGTAAAGCAAGCAAGAGCACGCTTGGACCAAAGTTCATTGCTCCATGCCGGTCTGGCACCCTTTTGACCACAGTTTGTGGTGTGAGGAAAAGTCACAAGCTAAAGAGTCCGAACTCCACCTGTTTTAGGAAGCTCCATGTCCCCCACGATGCTCTCCGATTTCCCGTCCACATACATGAAGGCCGTGTCCACCAGCTTGTGTCCCCGGGCCAGGAAGGTCTTCACCATCTGCACACTTTGCTCCTCGTCCGCCCGGCCTCCGAAAGCCATGGTTCCGAGTAAGGTGACGGGCCGCGCAGCCGACATGTTTCTCCGAGGTCGCACAGGGCAGCTGGGAACAAAACGGGACAGTCGCGCCGTAATCACGCGATGCATGCTCTGACGGTGCTACGGGGGCCGAGCTTGGAACAAAAAGGTCCGAGTTGCACTTTTACTGCAGTCCAACCAGGCCGTTAGCTCCGCCTACTCCGTGTACTGTTACACCGCCCGGCCGCCAGAGGGCGACAAATACCTTCAGATAAATGGAACATTATCGATGTTGCTGCTTTTTTTTTTTTTTTTACTTTTTATTAGAGTTGTGCATGCTCACAGTATGTACTGGTCCTCTTTAAACTGTGGGTTGAATCAGGAAAACATAAACACGGTTCCTTATGTGGTTATAAGAAACAAATTTAAATAAAGTACATGTAATCCAGGACCCTGAGCTGTCGGTTGATAAGACATTCACAGGCGGAAGAGAAGTATGGGCAGTGCCTTCACCCCAGCATGTTCCTTATTTCCGTAAGCACAAAAGCAGTTCTACGTTCAGAGACCGCGGCACTAAAAACTGGCAGTATGTTAATACGGTTTTGACCAAACCCTACCCACTCAAGTCTGAACTCACATGACAGATAATAAGCACTCTCATTGCGCAATCCGGACAATCCACCCCAATGCTGATACTGCTGGTCAGTGGTTTCCAATCGTCACTCAGGGTTGTCCAGGGGCGGACAGTACAGGAACGACTGGACCTTAGTGTGAGGAAAAGTTCTATATTTGGGCCTATTAGAATAAGCGGCATAGAAGATGGATGGATTCACGTAAGAACGTGCACTTTGACCCACAGGTGGCAGCCTAGTTAAACATGGAGGTACCTCTCAGTTTAGCTCCATTGCAGGGCACGCAAGTCATTAAGCTGTGTTTGTGCACGGAGTGTTGGGGTCAATTAGAACATCATGTATAATGAAGGGCCTTCCTCCTCCTCCTCCTCCTCTTCTTTATAGGGGCCCTTCAGCAGTGACCCACGATTCTTTGGGGGTCACAAGCACACATGTCTGCAATGAAAGCTTTGTTTAGAAGAGCAAGCAGCGGGCCACTGACCCTTCTGACCTCGCTGTCACCAGCAGGCTCCTTCCGCCCCGACTGCTAATCATATCACTGTGTCTCATACAAAGCCTTTTTGCTGGACACTTTGCACACGCTAGGGTGCCGTGTGTTAGGATTTATGGCTCACACACCCCCCCTCTCCCAACACACACGCATACACACACACACACACATTACCAAGGGAATGGAAGGAGCCTCCTCCTTCTCCTGCTGCTGCAGTCTAACATCTGCAGGGACCAAGTGTGGATGAGCTTCTGTTTTCTCTGAGTGTGTGTGTTTTTTTTGGAACAGTCGCGCGCACACACACGCACACACACAAAGCAAACGTAATGGATGTGTCATCTTTGCAAATGCCTTTTTTTTTTCAACTGGAATGTTATTAGAATGTTTTTGAGCAGGTGCTCCGCAACCCATGCGTGAATCACGTGTTTAAAGGAGAGGATTATGGATGGTGTATTTTTACTGGTTTTCCTTGTGTTCATAAAAGAGGCTCACTTCCACCGCTATGGAAACTCAGACGACCTTCAGCCATACATGTGAGTAACAACCTGAAGTTCTACTTTATTTTGGACATTGGAGTTTCTGCTCGTGCGCTGTTATATACGTGATTATACTGCATATTAGCCCCAAGCAGCCTTCCTGCTCCCCAGTGCTTGTTGTGTTTACTGTAAGCCTCCTCAAGAGGGTATGATAAGTAAAAGTACTTTTTTCCACTGTTACAAGGCCATGCTCCTGAATCAGGTATGCAGTTATCACGCGCACGGATGCGGGTGGTCATGTTGACGAGTGTGGTTTATGAAATGATGCAGCCATTTCTGCGTGCCAGTCATTCAAAGGACAGTTTTAGCAGCAGAAATTGGCCATACCTGGAATCATGAAAGCTTTATTGACTGCACAGACGCAGCTGCAAGTAACATTCGAATGTTCTTCTGTCACACAAGTGTGAAAGAAGTTAAACAACTTATATGAAAACATAAACTACTCACTTTTTTTTTAACCGAAATGTATTTGCTGGTAGATATTACGGGAAATAATAAGTAAAGTGTACCCTTTCCTCTGACCGTAAGCATTATTTCAGGTTCTATGGTTATCATCACACCGATTTTCACCACAAAGATAAATTAAAAGTAAATTATTCTTGCCTTTTATATATTTGTAACAACATTTTCTAAAAATTTCTGTTTAAAGTCCAAATTGTAGCACTTTTGGGACATATATATTACAATTATTATTTTTAGAATTGGTCAACTCAGTGTCTTCTAGGTGCGATTTGATTTATGAGTCCTTCACCCCTCCAAGAAAGGACTTTGCTGCTACAGTACCTAGAAAAAAAAAAGATCTGGCTGGCTGACTTTGGACCGACACCTGTCCTGATTGTTTTTCCCCAAAAAAAATCGTCATTGCAAATGTCCACTGACCTTTGAATGCAATCTATTTTAAAAAAATTTCAGTCAATCTCAGTTTTTTTGTATTTGGATGTAATTGTTACCCTTGAAAATATAAGTAGGAAAAATGTGTTCCTCGGTCAAATTGTCGGGAAGACCTAGGACACGCTGGAGGGACTATGTCTCACAGCTGGCCTGGGAACGCCTTGGTGTCCTCCCGGTGGAGCTGGAAGAGGTCGCTGGGGACCGGGAAGTCTGGACTTTCCTACTGAAGCTGCGACCCCGACCCCCGCGACCCGGATAAGCGGAGGAAAATGGGGATGGGGTGGATTTACAGTTCTGTAAATAAAAGTACTCCTGTTTGGAAGGCTAATGGAAAGGGAACAGGAAGGTGTTTGAAGAGCGATACGGTCACCTAGTCGTATATGTGTCTAAAAAAAGGCCAAAGAAAAAGCAAAGCACACTTGTGGAGTTAATCAATGCTCACAACATTTGCTGAAACTATGTTTGACTTTGGAGGCAGAAACTTTGGTTGAAATTCATAATTCAGTTTCAAATTTCTTTGCATTGAGAATATGTAAAACCTTTTTTTGTTAAAAAAAAAAATCCGATTATTTTGGTTGAAGTGCTACTGAGAACTACGGGTTGAAGTGTGTCATGCCCTGACCTCGTCCACCCTTTTCTAATTATTAGCTGCACAAAGGAAGTCCTCATAATAATAAGCTGGGCCGTCCATCAGAGCTCTAGTGTCTCCCACTTTTTGACACATTAGGTATTTTTCTTCTCCTTCTTCTCTCGCTTGCAGGCCCAACGTATGCATGGCGCAGGAGATGCTGCTGGTGACGCAGAGGCAGCCGTGCGTCCAGGCCTTCACACGCACGGTCAAAGTGTGGAAGCAAGGATGCGCGGGACAGTCGTGGTGTATGGGATACGAGAGAAGGTGAGGACAAAGCTCTGCTTCCCTAAGGTGTAGCCGCCACGTCCCCCAACCAGCTATTAAACACACAAAGGTCTCCAGGCGAGACAGCATCCCACCAGGAGGGTCCTGCGGCAAGATCATCCCGCCACCTCATTGGGGACGTTTCTCACGGTGTCTTTCTTTGCGTGTGTGGCTTTATTTACCGTGGCTTTGAAGGCAGCCGAGGGCTGCAATTACTCCCTGTAAACAAAACATGTTGTCACAGCGCGTAGTAAAGACCGCGTGCCGACGTGGCGATGAGAGGGACACGCCGCTCTCCAAAGAAGGGGCAGTCAAGAAGTTGAGTGCTTGACAAATTACAGCTTGTTACCTAAATTCCTCCTAAGTCTTTTCATCAGACGGTTCCTTGAACGTAAATGCAAGCCTTGTTAACCAACACCTTCTATGTATTATACAATACTTTTTGTTTAGTTGTGAGCTTTTCCCTCAAGGTTAGTCCCCAAGGAATAGTGTCCCAGGTTTTGACAATGAAAAAAAGGCGTTTGCATACAGACATAAACATCTGAAGAACCTTTCAGCGCTATTTTACCCACAGGAAATAGAAGAAACTATGGCCATCAGACTTATTCTTGGCCTAAATTAAGCATTTTCAAGCATAAAAATGACTGAATGAACTAACTAAATGAAAAAAATACAAATACAAGGCAGAAGAAGCCTTCTAATTGGGGAATTCCGATATTGGATTTTTCTTTGCCAATATCTAATAAGCTGAACGGTGGGTGGGTGGGTAGCCGAGTGGCCTCGCAGTCAGGAGATCCGGGTTCGAATCTTTGTTTGGCATCTCTTTGTGGAGTTTGCATGTTCTCCCCGTGTGTGTGTTTCCTCCCACATTCCAAAAACATGCATGTTAGGTTCATTGGCGACTCTAAATTGTCCATCGGTATGAATGTGAGCGTGACTGTTTGTTTGTCTATATGTGCCCTGCCATTGACTGGCGACCAGTCCAGGGTGTACCCCGCCTCCCGCCCAAAGTCAGCTGGGATAGGCTCCAGCATACTCGCGACCCTAATGAGGATAAGCGGTAAATGGATGGATCTGATATGCCAATATGTCCAACTCTCAATTTGTGATTCAGATATCAACCAATACCGGTACGTGTAGCGTCACATATCTCCTGTTGAGCTAATGGATACAGCATCAGCAATTAGCTTTTCAAAGTGGCTGTAAACAACATTGTTTAAGCAAACAACCGAAAAGTGCTTGCAATCGGACATCGCGACATGTGTCTCTAGGAGCTTTACAAGTTGGGGTTTTGCGGGATAGAAAAGGGCAGGTGATCCAAGCACACTCCACGGTTTTCCAATTGATGGCTTTCGTCCTGGGAATTGGAAGCATTGAAGGGAGAAGTCTTGCTTCTGCCATGCGTAACCAACACTCTGCAGTCATGCAGATCGCAAGTTTAATATCCGAAGGAGACTCCACAGACATAACCTTAGTCAGGTAGAGAGCGAGCAAACGACAAGAAATGCTCCCTCACTCTATCGCAGTTTTCTACAAACTAATTAACTGTTTTGTGGTTGACTATGGCCTATTATTAGATGTTTAAAAAATGCATATTTAAGAAAATGTTACATATTGTTGACCTAAATGAAGCATTTCCAAGCATAAAAATGTTCTAAATGAATTAAAATACAAATACAGTCTAGCGTGACTTATTGCCTACAACAAGCTTTTATTGTTTTATAATTATTTATCCCACAACATAACACAATAATAACATAATAATAATAATTGTCAACATAAACATAATAACACGGAAGGATTACTGTCGTGACCACACTCTAGCTAAAGCTCAACCCCCCAACGTCACTTCCTGTCTACACGTCCGGAGGACGTTTATTGAAACACACAAGGATGAGTCTTATTTATGTCTCGAATGGCTTATTTTCTCTGATTATGTCTACTATATTGGGTAAAATAAGTGTGACGGTTATAAGGTATAGGGGTGTTATTTCATGTTTAGAGGGCTCTAATCAATAGATACCATACGTGGTAGGTCGCAAACAGGTTTTCTGCGCTCTAACTACAAACATATGTGATGTATAAACAAGAAATCCTACTTTGTGGAAATGTACGCGACCGGCCTTGTGATAAACGAGGGGTTAAAGTAAATGTATATATTTTTATACCCAACATAAAACCTCACGCAACTTTACAAATGATTTACGGTGAGGATGCGTACGAGGATACGGGAACCCCTACTTGTCTCACATCTAACGCTGAGTAAAAATGCAGCTTCTGTAGTGCAGTGAGTCACGTTTGTATTACTGTTGGTTGTTGTACCCTTGATTGTTTGCGTCTTTACACTGACAGGACGGCGTACTACACGGCGTACAGACAAGCGTACCGGCAGGATTACCAGACCGTCTACAAGTGCTGCCATGGATGGTCGCAGCTCAATGGAGAAGCCGGCTGCCTTTCCCGTGAGTATCGGTGGTGATTAAAAAGCTCGTCCTGACCCCAGCGGGAGGAAGGCTGCTTGACCTCACCCTTGAAAGCTTTTCCAATAGGAGGCCAAACGAGGTCAAGAGGTGCTCTGCCTGTAGAGAGAGAGTGGCAGATGTTATCAATCAGTGCCTATACATTTGTTGACTTGCTTTGGCCCAAGTTTCACATGTGGGGGGGGGAAGATTTGACTGTTTTAAGGTGATTTATCTCACCTTAGTACACCACCGCGTGCTCCGTGACGAGTTGGGACATGGTCTTGCCACGCCGGGCCCTGTAGGTCCCTCTCGTTTGTACCCCACCAAGGCTGACGTTGGAGACGCCACCTGCTGGTATGCACATATAGCGCAAAAAAAGCCAATTTTAACAGCAGCCTCTGAGATAAAAGCTTACTTTCACACTTTTTGAGACCAAGAAGCCTCCTTTGATGGGATTTTACAGCCAGTGAGCCACATTGCATAGCCTGCATACCATCCTCACAGCCCTGGTAAAACCTTCCATGTCCACCCTTCTTTTGCCTTTTTTACACACAAGTATTGAGGGGGATGTTGCATAGTAATAGGGATCTGGAAAAAGGAGGCAAAAATGAGAGAATATGTTGCAATGTGCATCCCATGCCAGTATTGGTGATGTAAAGAAACATGATGCTCCTTTTATGCAAAAACATATTTGTTGGTATATTTATTTATTTATTATGTCTTCTTAAGGACAATACTACAGAGCGGAAACTTGGATATGCTGTACTTTAGAGTAGTCAGTGCCGGGTTTGTTTAGCGGTAAAGATTTACTATCCACTGAAAATGAGTCATAGTGGAAGCGTTATTGGTCTGCAGGCTGCATGTTGCCTTTTTGCACGAGGTGCTTTATTCCCGTTTTAGGCGGGACAACCTTCAACCTTCCGTCGCTTATAAATGCAACGAAAGGGTAATAGAAAGCTTTCTGTTTTCTAAGCTTTTAGTGTATTTTTTTTTACCGGTAGCTTGTCTTTTTTCTCTGTGTGTGTGTGTTCCATCGTAAAAGGTCAGCGTGAGGTAATTAGGCAAACGACCCGCGGTTATTGAGAGGCAGTTAAGGCCCTAATCATGCCGGAGGTCCACTGCCCACAAAAGCTGAAGGTTCAGCAGGCTGAAGGGGAAACGGTTACATCTGTCATTCGTTAAACCTTCTCCTATTGCATTGTATATTTCCTCTTATAGGGTTACATTTCAAAGTTTACCTTTTTGTATAACTTGTAAAAAAAAACAAAAAAAATGGTTAAACTTGCTGAAATCTCCTATTTTGTTGAGTTTGTTCAATCATCTCATCAGAAGTGTAAACAAATAAATTACTGGTATTACAGAAACTCAGATGGTTGTGTTTATATTTTTGTAGAAATCTGGTAAATTTACAACCTTATTCTTGTAATTAACGCAAATTAAATGCTGTAATATTACTATTAATTTAAACATTTCAAAAATGCTAACTTGTTACGTTATTACTTATAATGTAGCCGCAACGGGGCACAAGCGGAAGTGAAATACGGAGTAGGGG
>QODF01000279.1:1682947-1707051 GCA_024372805.1 Oostethus manadensis
GTGCCGCTGAGGAAAAGACAGGAGGCAGAGCTGGAGGTAGCAGAGATGAAGATGCTGAGGTTCTCTTTGGGTGTGACCAGGATGGACAGGATCAGGAATGAGCACATCTTAGGGACAGCACATGTTAGAGGTTTTGGAGATAAAGTCAGAGAGGCCAGACTGAGATGGTTCGGACATGTACAGAGGAGAGATAGTGAATATATTGGTAGAAGGATGCTGAGTTTTGAATTGCCAGGCAGGAGGCCTAGAGGAAGACCAAAGAGGAGCTTTATGGATGTAGGGAAAGAGAACATGAAGGTAGTTGGCGCAAGAGAAGAGGATACAGAAGACAGAGTTAGATGGAGGCAATTGATTGGCTGTGGCGACCCCTGAAGGGAGAAGTAGCTACGTTATTACTTATTAAATATTGACATATTATTTAATTAAATAATTTAATCTTATAATATTCTGACTTTGTCTTCCGTCTTGTAATATGACCTTTTTTCTCCAAAAATATTACTTTTTTGTAATATTACAACTTATTTTTTAATTAAAAAAATATATTGTGATTTTTTTCTGTTGTAGTTTAGTCTTTTAAAATTATTTAAAAAAAAATTGCGATTAGTTTTATTACTAAAACAAAAAAAATATTCTTTCTGTATTAATACTTAAATGCTTTTTTCTTTAAACAATTGTATACAGTCTTATAACTTTGTTAAAAATTTTATCCTTGTAATGTCACAACTTCAAAAAAATCCAACAATCTTTTTCATGTTATTACTTTAAAAAATGCAATATTTTGTATTTTTCTTCCTAAATATTACTTTAATGTGGTAATATTCTGACTTTTTTCATTAAGTTAAATTTCAAAAATACTTTCTTTTTTTCCCAAAATATTACTTTTTGTAATACATATAAATACAAAAATACCAAAACGAGTAATATTATGGCTTTTTTCCTGAATACATAGTTTCACGTGTTGGAGACACATCTACTTACGTTTCTCGTAAACATAAGGGGTCACAGTGCATTGTTCAAGGTGACTTTTGTGTGCTTCTGGAGACGACTCCAATTTGTCTCGATGGCACATCTCTTCTAAAGACAAGGGAAAAGAGCTCTTGATGTCGAGATGGCGACTTCCTGCACTCCAGCGTGTAAAGCATGGTTCAAAGTCAATGAGTTAAGTCCCGGGAGAGGGAGGATGGACGGGGTCAGTCCCAGTGGAAGTCGGTGCTTACGTTGATTGATGGCGACAATAGCTTTGTGCCTCCTCTGCTTTGTCCTCTTGAATAGGAGGTGGCCTCCCTGTGTGGTGGGGCCAAGCTGGCAGAGGTAGCAACATGCAAAACAGGCCCAAATAAAGGAAATGGTCCAGTGTCTAATCATGGGTGGTCTTTATGTGTTTGTGTGTGTCATGGAACATAGCCACAAATACGTCAGCGCTCATGAGGACCACATTGTGCGCCGCTGAACAAAATATGCATGAAAAACATACACAAACCCCTCAAAATTACACCTAAATGTACATGCAGCATGTTCTTATATTTTGGTTCTGTTTCTTAGCTAGACGTGAACACGATCTATATTTGATGGATTACGAGCAGATGAGGGTGTGGATTTTGGGGGATTAAACTGACTTTGCTGACGATATTTGTATTTAAAAACCTTCAAGCCTATATAATATATATATATAATTACCTTTTTTAAATGGCAAAAATATGTTAACAATACTCTTAACATATTGCATTGAAAAGAATGGAAACAGCTGGGCCATGGGGTCTGTTTTGTCTTTAAAGCAGGTGACATTGTTGCAAGAACTTGAAATGACACCTTCAGCTGTGTACCTTGCGTAGATGTGCTAGCCAAGAAGTACAGTGGTGCACCTAAACAGCGCCCCTGAGCGGGGCTCTTTGGGTCTGGACCACACTCAGATGTACGGAGCCTAAACAAACACTGTTTTTTTTGGTGCTTTTCAGCAGCTCAGCACGGGTCGCTGGCCCTGCTTTGTGTGCCTCTTAATCCTCCGTGGAGAAGTTGGAGGGTAGACAGTGCCCACGTTACGCTGAATGCCACCTTAAGTAAGGCCTTTCATTCCAGCGGCGATGACGAGACTCAGGGTGGGGGCGCTGTTGCTAAAAAACAACCAACAACAAAAAATAATGGTGATTTGAGGTAAAACCGTCCGGATGCTCCAAACTGTTGAAGAGTTGTCTGAAACGTAATGAAAAGTGGATGTTTTGGCTAAGAGTTGGCCTCTAAGGAGCATTGTGAGCCTGCTGAGGGATGAAATTACTCTTGTGACTCAATTGAGAGTATTAGAGAGCTATTTCCTTTGTGCGGAGATGTCATTGTACATGGAGGACATGATACCCTTGAAGCCTGGCTTCAAATACGGACTTTATCTCATCATTTACAGTGCCTTTGCGCAGAAACAAATGTCTCTTCCATGTGCCAAAATGATATCACTATAAAGCCAATTAACTAGATTAATAATAATCTTAAAAAAGTACTAAAATAAGAAATCCTTCCTCAAATTGTCCATGAATTGATTTCATTAAGAATGACATGGAAAATATTTACTGTGAGCCTGGATTACATTGCAGCCAATCAACCAATCAAATAATTGATCCCGCTTGATGCCATGTTGCTGTGCTTCAGTCAAGAAATGCCAAATAAATAACATTAAAAAAAAAAGTGTAATTAATGAAAAAAAATAGTATGCATAAAAAATTATAAAAACTAAAATGTTAATCAACCGTAAAATAAATATGTTAAGTAACCAAGTAGTAAACTATTTCAGCCATAATTTAAGTGGTGTGATTTATAATTAAGGCAATTATTTCACATTTTAATATATCAAGCATTTCATATTTTAGTCATTTAAGGTTGTAAATGCAAGGGAATTATTACATAATATATACGTATTTTTCCAAAATAAAGGATTTAAGTAAATCAAATTTTAAACACTACTGGAGGTTTGTTAACTTTGCAAGCAAATGCAATTAACGTTTGACGGTTGAGTAGTGTTTACTGCTTAAAAATGGCTGTGTATTGATTGAATTTTGGCACACTCTCTAATTTAAGTCTAAATGGAGTTATATAGATGTCTGCGTGCAATCACCACGTTACTCACGCTCTTTAAATGCGCTTTGCATGTAATGGTAACTATGTCCAGAAAGTAGTACTCCACAGCAGTGGTGGAGTCAGGAAAGTAGGAGGTTTAAGCTGATCTCTGGACTGATACCAGGGATTGTGAAACGTGTTCTTGATTGTATGACCATGTATGGCCAATAAACGGTAGCACAGACAGCAGATGGTTTCTCTTGGTTGGTGTAGATGGACAGCAAAGAGCACATCTTGACAGAAGTTGCCTTCTTTTCATCATTTTAGGTAACGTTGACCTTCAAACCTTGCAGTGATGAGCTAAGCCATGTTTTCCCTCACTTGCACTATTTCCAACAATAATAGGCATCAATGGTATTAACCTGTCGCCATAAAGCACAGACTGGAAGAGGACTGCTTGCTCATGAAGACAACACACACTTGCAGTACATTTTAGCATGTGTACCTACACACACACACACACACGGTGTATGGCCTTTGAGGTGCTGTTGGTCTGTTAGATTCATGTGAGTGTATGGAATGTGACGGTCCACCTCAGAGGTGGGGTTCACATGTCCTGGCCTTGAAAGTGTCGCTCGCTATTGATGCATTTGACATTCTTTACATTTGAAACCTTTACAAGCTAACCAACGCCCACACTGAGCGTATCTTATGCTCGTTCCTATTTTTAAATGCCCCTCAATTTCAATGATGATGGTATAAAAAACATATTTTATCATTGTTTTCCAGCAGAAGGCTGATACAGGGATTTTGCATGTATGGTTTAGGTCTATCAAACTCAATGGTCAGCGTTAAAAACATGCACCACTCATATACTACAATTCCCACAATGCATCGCTTGTGGTGGAAGGAGATAATGAAACTGCTAGTTTTGCATGAAGTCAAATGAAAGGCAGATTTGATATGAATGGCAAAGCTCCCGCTAACAAATATGACATTTGAACCCAGAGAGTTCTGCCATTTTTCTTTTTATTTGGGCTGAAACGCCTAGAAAATTCCTACCCAAGATTAAATGTAAAGCAATTTTCAACCAATCTGCCTCAAGTTTGACCCCCGTGCTAAACGTGCAAACCAAATGTTGTGCCTGTTTGAATGAGCATCCTTATGTTATAGTGGGTGTTTTGTCAGTGCAACATACAGTGTAGGGGTCCAACTCTGGGTTTTCATGACCCGCGCCACCACGAACAGCAGCACAGGCCACAGTAAGGTACAGTAAGGGATGTTTTGACAAATTGTCACCCTTTTGTGTGCAGCACTTCAGCAGGAGAGGAGTTGGCTAACACAGACACACACAGTACATACAGTGTCCTCTACGTGTTCAGTCAGTTCATTCGGATATCTAATCTGTGTGTGGGAAGCAGAATTCTTTCACTTGGAAGTAATCCAGTCATGCATTTGGTGTGGTTGTGAATGGAGATGTTTTTCCAATGTTTAAAGCCAATTCCCCCATGATGACTTGACGTGGACAGGCTGAAGATAAGGCTTTGATGCAGAAGTTGAGCATTCACCTGCGTTTCTTCTTGTCGTCTATGTGTGCCACGTGCAGCCGTGTGCAGCTACGGCGTGTGCTTCAACGGGGGTCGATGTCGGGAGGGGTCCACCCGGCTTTGTGACTGTCCTGCGGGCTTCAACGGGCCCAGCTGCCAGTATGGTGAGTACCGCTTCATGCGCTTGCTCAGATGTTGACGTTGCCTGCTTTTCTTCTGTGATGTACAGCATTTCACGCATCTTGACATTTGGCACGTGTCCGCCCATCCAGCTAATTAGGACTTACCGGTCAAAGGTGGGAGCTCCCCAAATGCTTTTGGCCGCCGCCATGACTCGTGTTTGTTATGAAACCTTGACAGTGATGAAGTGATAATATTTTGTGTCAAAAGCAAAGTTGTGTTCTACAGAAAAACCAAAGATCAAATATCAGGACAGATGCTTTGTACATATTGCCTTACATTCCTATATCATTGACATGCATTCATCACATAATGTGTATTTTACGCTGTTAGGTTACAAGACAACTGTCCTTTTGTGTTATTGTGAGCAATAAGAAAGTTCTGCCCTGGTGGTCAAACGGGACACGCTGATGCCGTTCGTGCAGACGGCGTGCATTAGATTCCATTAGAGGTGATCCAGCGCTTTCACACAGCGACACATTATCTTGCAATCAGATAATTACATGACTGGATGCATAAACAACAACTGCTTTCAAAACAACATTAGCTGCTCAGGCACGTCTTCTCACACAGGAAATGTTCCGCCTGTAGGACCTCTAAAATTGCAGCTTTTTGTACCTTGAAGTGGTGGGACTGAATAAATCCGGCAATTTTCTGCTTACTGAGGTCATACCAGTGCTGTAACAGCGACAGGGTGCTGCCTGGACTCTAAGGATATTCCACAATGTCTGGCTTGAAGCGTGAAACCTAACACCAAACACCTCACACGGTGGGATGAAGTCAATGTGGTGACTTTCCAGACTGTAACAGAGGCGGGATGCTGTGTGTTTCTAAGGGTTTTCCACCACACCCGATCAGTACTATGTATTAGATTTAACACCTGACATGGTTGGACAAAGTCAACTTGCATATTTTCTGCTTTTTGAGGTAGTATCAGAGCAGTAACAAAGGTGGAGTGCTAACTGTGTCTTGCTGGTATTTTGCAATGCCAGGAAGAGGTTGCGAAATGTGTCACCTCTTATCTGCTGTGTTGCTGTGTGAAAGTGCACACACTCATGACAATGGGCTGCTTTGGTTGGGTAAAAGACACAAATGGAACAAACTATTTGGGGCATGTGATTTTGCAGGCTTTCAGTGTGAAAGAGCCTTCTGATGCTACCTCAAAAGGCAAAATGTTGACGAAACAACATTGTCACCTCATTCTATACAGTTGCACAGTAAAATGGGGGAAAATGTCCACTTGAGCAAGTAGTATAAATGTGTGAAAGTACAGTAAACGCATAAATAATGACG
Organism: Oostethus manadensis; assembly: GCA_024372805.1. Lineage (NCBI taxonomy): Eukaryota > Metazoa > Chordata > Actinopteri > Syngnathiformes > Syngnathidae > Oostethus > Oostethus manadensis. Next base: position 1,689,010 of record QODF01000279.1, read on the forward strand.
AGTACTAATGAAATAGTGCATGGCAGTATCTTGATATTTGATTAGGATCCATGTTATACACAATTTGTTGTAACCTTAACCTGGTGTGAATGCACTTTTGAATGGTCGCATCTTCTCGGCGTGCGGGTTTGAATCTCCGCACCGCAGCGTTCTTGACCAGCAGCACAAATATTTTATCTGTCGTCCTCATTGTTGAATTTGTGCTGCGTTGAGATCCAACAGCGGAGGTCTCTGTTGTTTTTCCTGATAGTAGCACCACACGACAGGAAATTCCTTCTGCGAGTGTCGACGCCATACTCCGGCGAGGATCAGAAGGGGGGGGGGGACAAAGTCACCTTACCTTCCTTCCCAACATTCTCGAGAGCTCTGCGGTGTAGCAGATGTAGCGTCATGACACCATGCAGCAAACATGCGCTTCCTCCATGCTTATTAACGGAGCTTGTGATCAAGCCCCCAAGCAATCCGGCACTGACAGACCGTTTATGTGATCAGAGCTCAGCGCGCTTTCTCAGCCCCACTGTCCTGCTTGTGATTACTTTATGCTTGACTGACAGACTTTACCTTGGGCACACGGGCTCCACCAGAACGCACGTCTAGTCCGGCAATTCCTCTAAATGTGACACAGCATTTGACAGTGTGGGAGACTTACAGTTTGGCCGCTTGTCTATTTGTCCTGTGGTGGTTTCTCCTTTGGTACGATGAGTGGTGGCATGAGGGGATGGCCCACAGGTCGTCTTACGCTGGAAGCAGTTTTGCCATCGGTCACACTAAACATGACAATTTCTTGCATCCTGCATTGCAAGAGTTAGTTTATTGCCGCATGTTTCTGATTCAACATTGGCAGCCATGCAAATTTGCACATTTTTGATCAAATACATTACTGTACTTTTTTATTTGTTGGAAAACCCACTATCTATTTTATACTTTATAATGTCTATGATTATGCAGTTTATTTATCTTTATTTATCTTTTTTGCCCTACATTAGTCTGTTTTTTATGTGTAGTGAATCAAACCTCACTCACGTAACAGACACGTGGTAAAACACGTGACAAACTTGTGAATAATATTTGAGAGAGTCGTTTGTTGTGTACAAACAAGTTTTGTATGTTTGAGTTCAGCTCTTGAAAAATGGGAGTAAAAACAAAAGTGTTGCGTTCATACAGTGTTTTTAAGTGTAACTGGGTATGTATACAGGTATCAAAATAGATGGTTATACATACAAAAACATATTATTTTTTACCCATTTATAATCAGCAAGGCATGTTGGGAAGCCCACGTGCCCCCTCCTCTAACAGGATGTTACCCAGCATACCTTACGAGTTACACATTAGTATGAAGTAGTATTGTTTTCCTTCTATACTATTTTGTAAACATTTATTTCTATACCCACATAGTCCATCTGGCACCTCTGGTGCCTCCATAGCACCAGTTTGACACCCCCGTTCCGTTGGTTTGTGTTTGTGTCAAAACAGACATTTTTATGGATGTCTCAATTACCTGTGTTTTTTCGCCATATCCATATAACTGTATTTACTACATTTATATTTAGTAGTTTGTAAGACAAGTCACTGTTTCCAGAACATCAACCTGTGGAGTGCCTCTAAATTGTACTCAAAGTACTGTACTGATCCAAACTTAACTATAGACTCCATAGTTTCCACTTTGCTGCAGCTCTGCACTCACCCACTTTCTCCTCCCGGATAAAATGTGCCTCCTTATTGACAAGAACCTTAACATCCTTCATCATTTGTTAAGGTGGGACACAACAGTAAACCAAGGCAAGTCGGTACTATGCAGTAGGAGAGTGCCTAGCCTTTGAGTGACAGATATCAGTCTACTAATCCAGCATCTACTAATGATTGCCACCATCAACGAGCAGCTATGGGGTGCTTCACTTGTGCAGCATCCATGCACGGATCCTCCCTGTTTTAAGGATCACGTGTGGATATTTATATTGCCCTGTGACTGTGACTGCACTCAATTGGTCAGGCATTCCGTCACATTCTCGAGTGTGGTTTGGAGCGTGCAACCCGACGCAAGCTGACTCTACCACTGCGGCTGCCACACTTTACATTGCGTGTTGCCGCTTGCTCGCCTTGCAATGCCTTGTTGACGCTAAAAGAAACGAGGCCACAGCGGACAACGTGGCCGCAAACCTTCACTCATCATTCAGTCACTCGTGACAGATCCTGATGGCAAATGAAGTTCTTTTCAATGCAACGTGACCTTATACCTTCCCAGTTTGGCGCTTTTGATGCGGTTCAGCCCTTTTTTGTGCACGAGGATTTACATCCGTGTTTATGCCATGTGTGATCCTTGTGTTTCAAAGGGGAGGCAATTAGTCTGATGCTTCCCTAATCGCTGTCTGAGGTTGTCATTCTGTCAATGTGACGTACAATATAGGACAATGATTACTGCTTTTTCTCTGTGCCTGTAAGTATTGTGGTCAAGCCGCAATGGGTGCTCTGACAAAGGCAACAAATCTTGCTTCTTTTAAAAGATTAACCGTCTCTTCTATACGCTTTACGCACCCAAATACTTTTGTTCATCTGTGCAGCAGATTGTTTTTAAACAATGTCTCAAGTTGATTTTTTATCCTTAGGTCACACATCACAAGGACAAGTATGTTTGTTTTTTTATTTGATCATATCTAGTGCGTGTTTATGGATGTGTCCCGTGTGCATTTGGTACATTTAAGTTTTAACATGTCTTAATGTTGCAAGAAATGAAAGTGGAGCAAGTTTTGTTTTATACTTCTTGCAATGACATCTATCTACACAATAATTGTAACAGTGAAAAAACACAAGCCTTAACTTTCAGTTCATTTAATAATACAAAATACATACACAGTGCAATGTCCCTTAAACAATAATATATAAACTTTGATAAACATCTATTCCAAATACAGATGAGTAAATAGAAGTACAGTGTTTGTCACGTGAGTGCAATGAAAGTGCTGCTTTTGCTTAGAAATGTAACGTAAATGTTTACTTAGATGTGGTTAGCATCTTAGCCACACAGTCAGGAGATCTGAAAGGTCTGGGTATGAATCTCCGTCAGGCATCTGTGTGTGGAGTTTGTATGTTCCTCTCGTTACTTCCCGCTACTCCGCTTTCCTCCCGCATTCCAAAAAAACTTGCATGTTAGGTTTATTGGTGACTCTAAATTATCCATAGGTATGAATGTGAGTGTGACTGGTTGTTTGTCTGCCCTGCTATTGACTGGCAACCAGTCGCCTCTCGGCCGAAGTCAGCTGGCAATTGGCTTCAAGCATAGCCCCGCAACCGCAGTGAGGATAAGCGTGGTGTGATTTAGAATATATATATATAAATATTTGAAACAAACTCTCTAATAGTAATTTATTTCCGATCGCTAGTATAAACAACCAGCAGTTAGAGTGGCACTCTGCGTGAAAGCTCCCCACCACCCTGAGACAGCAGTTTGGGATGGAAATGGTCTGTTGTGGACAATATATCATATCCTTAATCATTATTATAAAATATTTGTGTGATTTTTTTTGTACTCTTTTATTTATTCTCTATTATTGTACAAGCTATCTACAAACTTGATCAACTTCATTATCACACAGTCTTTAGCCTTTTTTCCCTATTAGAAAATGGTAACTTGGTACCTGTTCAACACAGGAAGAGAAGAAGCTATCTGCACGGCTTGGTTTTCAGACACGTTGCATTTTGCAACAGTAAAGGTGATGCATGTTCAAATGATACCATTACTAGTACTAGTCCATTAAATGTCATCACTATACACAGTCTTTTTGGGGCCACAGTAGCTCCCAAAGCTTTTAGACCTCTGGCAGCCAAGGGCAGATGTCTTCATACAATGAACTCAAGGACTGACACTCACTGCAATGTGAAACCCTTTCTCCACTTACTTATCTACTCTGTATTATGTGTAAATCTATCTGCACGTTCCCAAGGGAAAAAGTAGAAGTTCTCTAAAACCTAAAGCAGATTTATTGTTCAGAATGTTTAATGACATGAATATGAGGCGATGATACCGGCGTTGATAGTGGAATATTATCTTCATCCAGACGTAACCTGATACTGTGCTGATATCAGAAGGTTTCTCAACCTGTGGAATGATTCTGTCACTTTGTTCCAGGCGGAATCAGTCATTCCGCTGTTTGGGGGTCAATCCAATGCCAAAACGTACAGCTTCTTTGCGACAGTCATGTTATCTCTCAAACTTTAGTCAAAAAGAGGTGGAATTACCTTTGGCGGCTCACTTTTATTGCTTGTGATTTATGGAAAGTCTTTGTATTGTGAAGGTCTGATATGAGCTGCTGGCATTTTTATTGGAAATGGGGGTTTTTCACTTGAGAACATTCCTTTTTTATCTCACAAACAGACAGAAATGACAATGAGTTGTGTTTTTTCCCAGCTGTCCACAAATTTTATGAATCTGTAGAAGGATTCTTGGTTCCACTGTTAGGTCAGGGGAGCATGGAAATGCACTGTCATAGACAATTTCGACATAGCCCGCAGTGAAACGCTTAGCTGTCCTTTAAATGACGGACATATGCAAAAAAGGTCTTCAAAAACTTCATCGGAACAGAAGAGATACAATTTTTCTTTTGTAATTTTGATCAAATATCAAATTGTCGATTATGTAAAAAAAAAAAAAAAAAGAGACTGCCTTTAGATAAAAGTTGGAGTGTAATTTGTTACGTTAAGCTTCCCTTTCTTGTTGTAGAGACCTTGAGTCAAAAGGTAACAACTATTATGTTACTAAGCCACACTGGGAAGACCTCATTTTGTGTGTTTGTAGCTTTAATGCTAATGAGCTGTTTGTCCGTGCTTGTTTCCAACAGAGTCCCTCTATACAAAGTGCTATTGTGTACTTTATCCCTTTTTTTACATCTACCATGTAACTCTGTACTTGTTTAATGTCATAAGTAGCAGCCAGACGTCTGGAGACTAACTTAAACATTGTTTGTTTGTCTTTAACTAACTTAACTAATAACCTCGCTGCTCATTTTTGTGATCCTGACAAAAAAGCAGACTCCGGGGACACATTACTGGTAGAACAATGTTTAACAGTCAATTGTGCATGGCTAGTAACTTGTGGGTCAGTTACATGTATATTATACACAACGCTGGCAGTCACTGACCCTGAGGCACACCTTGTAGCAAAGACAACACATGTATGGGTTTAACATATTGCTGTAAGGGACATAATGTGTGTGTGTGTGCACATACAGTATAGCTGTAGTCAGGGAGTCTGATTTCAGATGTTGCCCTTAGCAGAGCCTCCGTTCAAGCTGTAATAGCCCTTCGAGTCTGCAATTACTTAAGGTTCAATCGTATTCCTCAACCTGTTGTAACCAGCCCTGCTCTCCACTGAGTCACAATGCAGACATGCCGACTGGTCCCACAAGAGCTCACATGGTTGTCCTCCTCATGTACGAATCCTGCGTACTTTCAGGCATGTGGGGAAAAAAGGCATATTATGTGTGCTGCCATGGCCTGGGGCGTTGTTCTTTCATGTCCGCCTGTCTCCATCTTTGGAGTTTGCCTAGGGGTGGTAAGAAGAATTTCTTCAAACTCAAGGATGAGCTGATTCAATTTTGTCAGGTCAAATGTTGCACGTCAAGGTCGGCGTGACTTCGCATTCGTTGCCAGTCTCGTCATCGAGATACCTCGGGAGATTTGGTATTGCATTTTGTCCACGGGGTCCTGATGAACCGGGCAAAGGTCCCTGTGATGTTGCTTAAGCCTGTCAAAAATTCCTATGCTAATGATGACATATGATTCTCGCTAAAACCTCTGGTCAGATGGCAGGATTAAACCACATAGAGTTTATCTGCAAATTGTGGTAAAAATATATTCATTTTTAGTAGCAGACAGTCCAATGTGCAATCAAAAGTACTGTGTCATTAATTTCACCATAACAAAACGGTCATCGAGATATGTATTTGGCTGCCAATGAAGAGGATGACGGTCAAATATTAGTGATTATAAAAATATCATACCTCTGGCATACTCCAAGGGTCAATACTGGGACCAAAACTGTTCAATCTATACATTAATGATATCTGTAGGGTCACAAAAGACCTAAAGATAGTATTATTCTCAGATGATATTTGCAAACAATGCATTTTTTTCTAGAGAAAGCAGACAAGAACTGATCAAGTCAGTTAAAGTCAATAAATGACTATACTAAGAAGATTTGATGAAAACAGACTATCCCTGAACCAAAGTAAAAACTATTTGCTAAAAGCAGAAAGGACATTTTTCCGCAAATACAAATTCATGATGTGTACATTGACAGGGTGAAGCAAAATAGATTTCTGGGGGTAACAATAGGGGGTATTATGAGGTATTCTGAAATCTCATGTTAAAAATATACAACAGAAAATGGCGAGAAATCCCTCTAAACTGAATAAAGTAACATTTGTTCTGGACTAATAATCACACCATACTATTTTTCTCTGGTTTTACCATATACAACCTATTGTGTGGCTATAAGAGAAAATAACTATAAAAGTACACTTCACCTGCTAAATGTACTACAAAAAAGGTCGGTTAGGGTAATTCATAATGCCGTGTCTAGAGAACATAAAAACTCTTTACCCATACAATCATAATTATTTCAATTTGCACATCTGGTAAACTTTCAAACAGCTAAAATTATTCATAAAGCAAACAGAAAACGTAATACAATTCTTCTCAATAAGAGAGGGGAAATATGACATTAGGGGAAAATCAAACTTAAAACACTAACTGTGTATGCGAGAACAACGCTGTAAACCTTCAGCATATCAGTATGTCGGAATAAATTATGGAACAGATTGAGTAAGGAAGTCAGAAAATACACTAAAAAGCAGTTGATGTTTACAAAGTACAACTGAACTACTTTGTACACACAGTGCTGTCTAACCACTCTTGCACTTACTACAAACTCTTCACTTCTTCTTGGAGTATTACATTGTTTGTACTCACCCATCGTCCAACTAGGTTTTGGTCAACTATTAACATTTCCATCGGTTATGACTATATATTTATTTTTTTAGGACTGTTTATTTACGGTGATTGTATACCTTGTAACACATTGTAATTCTGCTGTATCATTTTCCAATACATTTAAAATTGGCAGCGTGCAAAACAAATGTATGCAACTGATGTGGAACAGAAAGGAAATAGGATTATATAAGATTTGACTTCTTCTTTCTCCTTTTTGGACATGTGGAACTGTGGATTGTACTTTCTGATGTATTCCAATTTACCTTATATACTTGTATGCATGTTCAAAATATTTTTCCAATTTAGAGTAGGATGCAAAAAGAGCGGCCTCTGCTGTTGTAGACAAATTTGACCTTCCACTTCGTTAGTATAACAAAATTCCGTTCTAAATAATTCCTGTTTCTGCCCCTCATTCAGGACCACTAAGGAGTGTAATGAGATCTTGTAGACCCTTCCCATTGTAAAAATAAATCCAACCCACCCCCAACTCTCTGTCCTGCTGAATGGTCTTTTAGTTGGGATCAACAAAAACATTTGTAGACCCTCCATGCTGAGCTTGCCTAGCACTCAACTGAGGATTTTAGGAAAATGAAAGCCAAATGTGCATCTTCTCATTTTGTCTACAAGGGCGCAACTTCTTGTCACTATCATTATATTTGTTAATCTTTTTATTCTTATTCTTCAATTCTACAGTTGACCTTTTTTTAAATTATTACATATTCATTATTATTATTATACTTTTTAGTTTGATAGCATCTTTTTTGTCAGAACAGAAATAGGTTTGCTTGATAATTCTTGATTTTGAACCACTTTATTTTGCTATCTGAAATTTGGGCAAACCGGTACATCATGGCCTAAGGAGGAAAAATAACGGAATTATCTGCCAGATTTCTTATACGTCTGTGAACCGCGGTGCTTAATCATGCATATTAACGTGCCTCTACCCACACAACACGTTCGTGGTGACTACAAAACATCTGTGGTAAATATGTTACAGTACCAAAGACAACAGTATGTAACCCTTAATGTTTTGAATATTTATGTTTACATTGCCTATGGGTCCCTTGAAAATACATCTAAATGCAAGCTTTCTGATAAGGACTTTTGAGGCTGTGGTGGTGGGCTGCATGGGAAGGGTGAACTCCAGCCGCTGCTGCCTCTGCAATTTTTACAATTTTTCATGACTTGTTTATTTAACTTTTTTTCAACAAAAAGCAGAACATGAACCGAGAACATCGTAAAACTATTAATTTATTGGAAAAAGAGAGGACTTTAAAGTGAGAGTCTAAAATGTTGAGCTTCCTTTTGTTTCCTGACCTACTTCGCCCATTAGCATTACGAAACAAAACAAAAGTAAATTTGAGACGATGCCTGTTCTAGAGCAATACAAATGCATTGTACATGTTCAATAATATATTTAGTTCAAAATAACACAATTAACAAAATAGCAATTTAAATATTTTGTTATAGAAATCTGTATAAATTCATGGTCTAGAGTTATGCCTTGACTTGCAGAGTTATTAAAACGTATTTGATCAAAAGAAAGTAACGGTGAACTATTTGTGTTTTATTTGAGTGCCAATATTTAAATAGCATTTTATTTACAAAGCACATCTCCATTCAGTGCGCTCATTTGTCATTAAATACAAGTGCCACGTTTGAATAGAACACCTAATAAAAAAATACCAAGAAGGGAAGCAAATATTCTTCGGTGACCCACTCAGTGTCCCCTGATCCATCATCCTTTCATACAATATAAAATAGTTTCCACCCCTCATTTTTAAGGTGTAGTGGCGCACCGCCACATGTAGCAGAAACCCTGAAATATTTACATGTGGATATAGGCATTCAATCTGAACTGGGCACGTGAACCTGCAGTGTATATCCAGCCCTAGCAGGGAGTTCTGTAGCACCTCCCCCAGTAATACAGTATGCATGGTAAATCTCCATTTTGCTCCGCTACCTAGGATTCCATGAGAACTGTGAAGATGCCCAGCTGCAGCACTTTGTCATTAACAGTTAGTTAACAACTAGTCTGGTCTCTGCAGAGAGGTCAGTGTGTGGCGAGGAAGATCACAATATGAGGTTATCCAAGTCCTGAACAATCGTTAGCTTATTTAGTGTTTTTGTTTGAAAACAAGAAGTAATTAAAAGATCGTAAAAGTGGATCATCTGATGGCTTTAACAGGCTCCAGCAGAGACGTCTGCTCTTCTACTTAGCTTTGCTTGAGTTACGACATTTGGGGTTTCTGATGTCAAACACGCAAGCAGGGTAAAAAGTGGACAAGGTCAGGTTGAGAATTAATGTTCTCACTCATTGCTCTTCATGTTTGTAAGCGATGGGTTGTAAATCGCAGCATAAATGGCCTGTTCAGTGTCACTGACCTGTCGTCTGTTTTCACCATTAGCAGGTTTAATGTGATTCTGTGCATATTGTTAGCAGGCAGTGCTGCACGACTGGCAGGGCAGCTGAGGCGAAGCAGGCCCTGCAGATGTACTGTCGGTGCTGCATCGGGTCCGAGACAGTGCCTTCTCGCACGTTCCCACAGAACCCTTCTGACATTTTACTTCCTTGACGCTACCATTTTTTCTACCCTCTACAGGCACACTAAAAAACACATTTCAAGTTGTAAAATTGCAACATCACAAACAAGCCAAGCATTTTTTTTTCAAAATATAAGAAGTTTATTGGGAAAATATATATACTTGGTACATTACCTGTTTTTTTTATATACTACCCACAAAATGTTTATAATATTGGGCTTTTGGGTGATATTTCAGGTTTAAGCTAAAATGTACTACAACCTTTACAGCTGGACTTGATTTGACCTTTTCAAAACTGATACACACGTACAGTTTGTAAAACATTGTACAACTGTTCAATTCTCAGCACTTTTTGCACAACCTGATGTTCTCTAGTAGCTGTGCAAAAAGTACTGGAACATTCAACAGTTGAACATGTTCATTCAATGTCTAGGGAAGTCAAATCAAGTTCAGCTGTAAAGGTTGTTGTGCATTTTAGCTTCATTCTGAAGTTTCACCTGAAAGCTCCATATCTCAAACTTTTTGTGTCTTCTTACCATATAATAATTGTAATTAATAAGATTAAAAAAAACAACCTTTCACATCAAGCTTTTTTCTGCCAAAATTAAATAAGTGTATAGTCCATGCAATAAACAAATTACACTAATTAATGAATTTCAGTATGTTTTTTTTGGTGGCTCTTTTTTTCCGCTACAGCAAGTCAACCGCATGAATAATTTTGTGTTTTACACAAGACGCCCTTTCTGACGCAACCCTGCTATACAAGGCAGAAGCGTGTACCCTACACCAACAACACCAGCAATGATTTTAATTCAATGATTTCACTAAATGACAGTATACATTGATTAATAACATTGTAAAACTTACAACATATGCTCTTAAACATTGATAGATATGTGCAAATGCATTTAACGTGAAAGCTAACCTACGGCACAAAAGTACTCTGTTTATCTTTTACCTGCATGTTAACTGGAGACAATTGTCCATATGCATGAATGGTTGGAGTGTGAATGATCTATTATCTGCCCCTGCAATTGGCTGGTGACCAGTCCAGGGTGTTTTCGGCCTCTTACCCAAAGTCAGCTGGGATAGGTTCCAGCATATCCCCGCCACCCTAGTAAGCAGTATGGAAAATGATTGAATAAAATATAGAGTTTCCCCTCGTTTATAGCGGTTAATTGATTCGAAACGTGACCCAGAATAGGATTTGATGATAATAAAGTGAATATGGTCATAGTTAGAGCATAGAAAACCTGTTTATGACTTTCAAAATACAATTTTTTACAGTATTAGAGCCTTGTAGATATGAAATAACACCCCTATAGTCACCATTACGCTGCTGTTTACTTATTGTTTACACTGGATTGCACATGGAATGGAAGAACCTTTATTCACTCTGCATCCATGGCTGGCTTCATGCCTTCAGTGCAAGGTAGTGTAATGTAATAAGGACGAATGTCTAATTCATGTAACATTACTGCTGCCTAGTAGCCAGAATGATACGTATCACTTGCACTTAATGTTTTGACTTACAGTATAATATACCATAGTCTACCACAAAACGGCAATCTTGAATTAATAAATTTTTGAAAAAACACAATATAGCGAGGGAGCAATAAGGGATACAATCTGCTACACGAAAAATAGAATTCCTTTACCCTGATAACTACTTATGCAAAAATAATCATTGTGGTATACCTCTGCAGAAAAGTGGTAAAAAATCTTTTCCCCCTGCATGTTGTTTCCGACTCCTTTAGAGATAAAAGTTTGCTTCAGTGAGACATTTTGCCCCATGAAGTGAGGCTCTAATTAGAAACAGAATAAAATCTCCGAGGGCAGCATTCGTCTTTGCCTGCCTTACCTGCCTGTACCTCCTGCCAAGTAATCTTACCTGATTGTGCGTCCCATTAGGCTTCCAACAGCATCAATGATGAAAGGCCTCTTCTGGTCACGCTGCAGGCGAGGTCATCAGGGATGTGCAAATCGGACATGACAGGAGTTTGCAAGATATCATTAGAGAAATCATCAGTAGAAGACGGATCCTCTAACATGCCTTCCCTCCCTGTTATTGCCGTTCAGATGTATCATCGTTGTGACAAAACACCTCCAGCAAAACACACGCAATCTGTGTCCCCAACCCCACCCTTTCCACCTATGACATTATCTCCCTTGTTATCTTCTCACAGAGGACACCTCGAGGGGAACGACCGGCGTCTAATTGGTGTATTGTGAGTTGTGAAAAAGCAGATGCTAATCTGAGAGAAATGTAATGAGACAAAATCTCTCCTCTCTTTTACGTGAGGAATCATTGTTTAGACAGTTTTACATGACATTGACTCTTTATAACGACTATGCTCTCCTAACGGCGTTTACAGTTATGTCATGAGATACATTGGAATAATTTTACATAGGTGAAGGTTTTTCGAAAAAGTAGTAATTAAATAATTATTTTTTCCATCCCCACAAGACTGAAACCAGAAATGCATGCATATGACCACAAAGTTTGACCACCAGACATCTTCTGGCTTTTGGAAGTGGATGAATGTCCATTTAGAATGTAGTCAGGCTCAGTTGGTAAATCACAGGCTTCTTTTCAAGTGAAGATCCTGCAAAATGGCAACCTCAGAATCAGGACAAAAGATCTGGCATGTATCTTGAGATCGAGAGATGACTGTACCTGAAAAACAAAAACTTTGTTGTATAGTATTAAGAGAACATGTTCTTCACACAGAACAACCACAAAAGCAAGAGCATCCATCTAACTGTAACACAACGAAAGGGTGTGGTTTTTGGTGTGGTAAATATGATCCAGCTGGTAGCTGAGCGGGTGTGTCTTTAAAGTCAATGATGTTGCATGAATCAGCGGATAAATGGAGCAGCGATTAAAGCGCAAGATGACTAAACGGCGTACTATACTGCTGTTTGGTCCATTCTACAGCAACTATCTGTGGACAGCGTACAAAAACTCATGGACACGTGAGGTGTTTATTCCTCCTGTGCAGTTTCAGCACGACAGTCCGCCATGAATCCTGACACCTTTCGCTTAGGAGCTAAATGGCCTTGAGCTACTTTCCCTGACGCGAAAAGGGGCCCGCCGCATACCATCTCAATAATTCTCACACATGGGACCGGGAGACGGAGACAGGTTGGAAATTATTTTTGGATTTCTTCTGGCCGCCATGTGTTGTCCCAGGCGCTCAAAGCTGCCAGGTCAGAGTGAGGAGTAGCAGGTTCCAACAGGTAGACTGGATGTGCAGCACACGCAAAGGGGTCAGAGGGCAATCTCCCTGAGCTCCAAAGGCATTTTGATCATAAAATGTTATTCTGTAGACACGCATGGCTACTTGCAGCTGGCCTGCTTCTATTTCACTTGCACTGATTGTAAAAATGAGCCTGAACAAGCGGTCTGCATGTTTTTCACTTGTTCCTAGATGCAAAGCATCTCTCTCCAAACTATCAGTCACAACACAACACTAGTTCATGCGCGCGATAAAGCAGTACTGATGTGAGCAGCCCGTGTGTGGGATTAAAGGCGTCCAGCTGTAGTGGAATTAAAGATTACATGAGGTAACGACAGCTGCTTGTTAGGAAAGGCATACCCCTCAACATGAAAATATGCCTACATTGCTGTGTAACATGCAATGTGCAGAATGTTATTAGAAATAGCATGTAAGGCTGATTATGTTTATACATGGACCGTTTTTCAACATGTATGACTGGGGGTGTCACAAGACATGCAGTGGGTCCACTAGAATGAGACAAGACGATACAATATTTTAACATTCCTTTTAAGAAAATTACATGACTGGACAAAAACTTTTATTCAAACCGAGTCACAAAACCACACAGGTGCGTTTTGAAATATTCATTCCCCCACAAATTTACGCTAAAATATTATTGTTATCATTCGAGACTTTCAAAGAACGCTAAAATCATCCCACAGCAACTTAACATGCAAAAGGTAGGTAAGTAATATACAAGACAAGTGCCAATACAAGTGTAGAATAATAAACATCTATCTTAACTGCTTCTCATCATGCCTTGCTTGCTTGGCTGGGAAGCAGGTTGGCCACCACTAACTTTTAACGGCATGTTCATTCAGCTGCAATGACAGCATTTGGCCACCGGAGGGAGCTGGTCTGTCATTGCAGCAGAATATACAGCAGCTTTGCTGCCCAGCAGTAGTGCGTGTTTTACTTGGGGTTCTTTATTAAGTGGGGCGTTATTATTGTGCTGTTGTGAGATAGTGTAAACCTTCAATAAAAGCGTGTTGTTTCGGCGAACAAGTCCGGTGCTTGTACAGTAACATTACTGACACATAGTGACTAGTGTAGAATACTACATTAGCTTCTTTGAATGTGTCCTTAGAATGCCTTGTATTTTGTATTTTACTTCATTTAGTCATTCATATATTCCTAAAAAACCTGTGATCGAGTGAAGCCAGAAATATCAAACTGCAAAATGGCAACAGTATACAGAATTTTATTGTGAAAATTCACCTCATTCTCTTTTTGTGGAAGATTTGGCGATAGTTCACTAGTTCATGTCTTGGGAAGAAGAGTTTCTCAAGAACAAAAAACAAGTGTTTTAATTCTCTGCTTATCTGAGTGATAGCCTGCCAGCCTAGTGCTACTGCCAAATCTCAATTCCTGCCCTTAGTGTCTCTTTTGTCTTACCCCTTGTCTACGCTTACCCCTAAAAACCAAAGACCAAGGGGTAATAGAAAATGTATCAAATATACATATGGAATAAAAATAACAATGTAACAACAACCAAATGTATAAACCTTATCATTATTCCAGGGTTATCATTATTTTGGAGACCCAAACCTCCCTGTTTGGGTCTCGCTCTCCTCCTGTTGTTGATGTTCTCTTTCAGATTCCTTTGTAATAAAGTCCAGGATGGCATTTTATTGCATTCTGGGATTGCAGCTTTTGGAAGTTCCTGGAATACCGTATAGTGTAGCAGAGGGCTCACCATCTCCTGCAGGATGACACATATTCATGATTGATGAGCTAAAACTATTAACTCATTGTAAATATAATAATAATAGTATAGTAAAACAAATATTCCAGATATTATATATATTATATACAATATATGTTTAATATTAGTATATATACTCCACATATCTGGCCATGTTGTTTACATGTTTTATTTTATCTCACTTCTGTACCCTCCATACTGGTTACTGAATACAAAAAACATCTGACCATGAGAATCCTTGGTGGACCAGGGTGGATATCATTCACAGCAAACAGACTTCACTACGATGTGCTGCGTTACAAGAGCGATTAGATAGCTAATAAAAAGCATGGACGTCACAGTGCAATTCAGTAACGTAGATTCCTCTTAGTACTTACCCCTTAGCCCTTGATTTAGGGAGAATTGGGACAGCATTTGATTCTCCTGAACAAGCGAAACCTGCGGTAAGAGCTAAGATAATGAAGGGGTAAGTGGCGGAATTGTGACTAAGCCTTCCCGCACTGTACCCTAATATTTCCTATTCTGCTCAACTAAAAACGGAACCAAAATGACTCTCAATATGTCCTCCTCTTTGCTGCATTGACATTTTGTCCGCCGATGCTGAACACGGGGAAATCAAAGCTCTCTATTCCTCATATATAAATTCATTTATAAAAAGGAGAAGATGCGATAATTTAAAATGTTCATAAGGTAAAGTGGCATTCCGGTGTGATTGTTAAGAAGTTGTGTCTTTAATTACTGTATGAAAGGGGTCTTTCTTTTCACGCAAAAGCCACAGAACGGCCACAATTACAGGGCGTCGGGAAGTGAGTCACACCCACGAGGTGCTTAGACAGCATCAATGGGATCAGGGCTTTCAATTATGCATAATAAATAGTCTTCTGAAAGCAAGAAGGGGGGAAAAACGGGAAAATGTGAGGGAGTGTGGTTGGACGTGTTAGGCATCACAGTAAGGGTGTGAACTACAAATGAAGCCCACTTAAGCAACCCATTCATTCATCCATTTTCTATGCCGCTTATCCTCATTAGGGTGGCGGGGATGCTGGAGCCTATCCCAGCTGACTTGGTGCACCGTGGACTGGTCGCCAGTCAATCGCAGGGCAGACAAACAAACATTCACACTCAGATTCACACTCAAATGGACAATTTAGAGTCACCCCACTCATTTAGAGAAACCCCAGAAATTTCTATAAATAATTTTTGTACAAAATTGTACTAACTTCTCATTTCTCTATATATCATCAAGTCTGCAGCAATATATTTAACAGCAGGGGGCAATATTTAATTAAAGTAGTTACCTAGTCAAAAACTTCAACCATCAAACCATCAAATGATGTCCCGTGTAGGTCATCTATGGTGTGCTCATTCATATCAGTCAGATTGGAGCTTATTTTTGTCAACTTTACATGATAAAAATTCAAAATATACTTTATTGCATAAGAAAGGGGGACAAATGTTTTGGGGAAGTAGTGGGTCTAAGCCATCCCCCTGATTGATTGGTGGGCCACCACAATAGATTTAGCACTACCTGCTTGCCCTCTCTCATAAACACATTATAACGGGACTGTCTGTGAATGAACATTGTTGTGACGGTATCAAAACAAACAAAAGTGTTATAACAGACTTCATAAGCACCTGGTCTGAAGAAGATGTAGCGGGAGAGATCAGTGTTGCCAACTTGCCAATATTTACCTATTTTAATTTTATTTTTTTAAATTATTTTTTAAGTGTCTCATGCAAATCTAGTGAAGGGACTTTTAGAGGCTCTGACATAAAAGTATGTACTTCCTTTTTCAACGAGCACCCAGCGTGCTCAGTGTTTGTCTCCCACAATGTTGTCTTTCCTACAGGGTCCATTACAAAAATGTGCATGCAAATGCTCAATTATACAAGTCAGACAATCATCATCATTAACGAATCATATGCTCTATGGCACAGGTGTCAAACACAAGGCCCGGGGGCCACATGGGTCCCGCCACACCATTTTATGTGGCCCGCAAAGGTCCTGGGAATAATGTGTCAATAATGCAATTCAGCTTTTTCCAAACACCGTTGGAAGGTTTTGCGGGTCACCCGCTGATGACATCATTGGCAGGCGACGTAACTTCCGATTCCAGTTACCATCTTGCTTGCTTGCTAATACGATGCTAACATGGAAATATGAAGAATACAGGGGGACTAAGGCAGTGTATTTATAACACAACAAAACGCCCACAATATTGTACACTAACCGGAGAACGCATGCAAACTGAAGCAAAATTGTGGCATACGTTTTTGACGGTAACCAAAAGACACCCTAAACTGGGCGGGCGCTAGTTTAGGTTCCACTGTGTATCGGTATTGTATTGGATGCGAAAAAGTTCTGTAGGGACGTCTCCATCTCTGTGACGCTTCCCTCTGTGTCTCCAGCTCACTGGTGTGTGTGTGAGTGTGTGAGGGTGACAGCAATAAATATCTTTAGGAGAATATGTTGTTTGGCGCCCCCTGTCCGCCTGTAGGTATAATTCTTTAGCTCCCAAATACTGTATAAAACCAATCGTTCTTTTCCAGACTTATTTCTCGGGGAAAAACTGCCTTATATTGGGGCAAATACGATTTACTATTGCATGCACCGAGAAATGGTCCCCTAAACAGCCAACGTCTGGAGTTATAAATATCCTGTGGCGCGTCCATAGTCGGCATCCTCTCAGCGCTTTGGTAAATGGAAGCAGCTGTCAGTTTGCCAACCAGAAATGAACACTTGTGAAACCCAGCAGGCTTTTTAGATCAGCCCCCAAGAGGAAACAGGTATCCATGCCTCCCCCCCTATCCTCACATCCCTCCCCTGATCCTGCATGAATGCTGCAATTTTCCGGCCCCTTGCTCCTGAGATAATAATCTAGTGTGGAGATTTTAGTGGGCTCTCTCTTAGCCGTTTGTGGTCAACTGTGACATTAGCGTGGTGGTGCTTCCTGAGGGATTGGTGGCGTTATTGCAGGAAGTCACACAATGCAGCAATGCAGGAATGTAAGTTAAGCCTTCAGCTGCAGCTGAACAGGGTGGGGGGGCTGGTGGTGGGAGGGACTTCCATGCAATCACATCCTTTTTGTCCCACTTATTTGTTTTTCATTCTTCTCCACGTTGCTTTGGAAATGCACATTTTTGCAGGCTTTTCTCGGGCGTTTGTTTAGGTTTTCACTTAATAGACGACACAGCAGCAGTAAGCACACAGGATTTTGCTGCAAATGATGTTTGAGATGTTATCCACCCGGAACAATGCATAGAGACTCCAGCAGGAGTGGAAACATTTGGAAAGTGGAGCTACCAAAAGCAAACGTGGCACAAAATACAGGACTCAAAAGTCAAACAGGCTGGACTGTTGTCACGTACTAAATCAATTAACTCTATTTTTTTATTTTATTTTTTTTATGATAACATTGGTAGTGTCACTTTGGAAAAATGTGATGATGACCAGAAAATAAACTTAAAATTGGTCTGTCAGCTCCAAATGGTACTTTTCTAGAACCGTAAAGGTTTTTTTTTTTTTTT
>QODF01000279.1:1710439-1766873 GCA_024372805.1 Oostethus manadensis
TTTTTTTTATATACTACCCACAAAATGTTTATAATATTGGGCTTTTGGGTGATATTTCAGGTTTAAGCTAAAATGTACTACAACCTTTACAGCTGGACTTGATTTGACCTTTTCAAAACTGATACACACGTACAGTTTGTAAAACATTGTACAACTGTTCAATTCTCAGCACTTTTTGCACAACCTGATGTTCTCTAGTAGCTGTGCAAAAAGTACTGGAACATTCAACAGTTGAACATGTTCATTCAATGTCTAGGGAAGTCAAATCAAGTTCAGCTGTAAAGGTTGTTGTGCATTTTAGCTTCATTCTGAAGTTTCACCTGAATGCTCCATATCTCAAACTTTTTGTGTCTTCTTACCATATAATAATTGTAATTAATACGATTAAAAAAAACAACCTTTCACATCAAGCTTTTTTCTGCCAAAATTAAATAAGTGTATAGTCCATGCAATAAACAAATTACACTAATTAATGAATTTCAGTATGTTTTTTTTGGTGGCTCTTTTTTTCCGCTACAGCAAGTCAACCGCATGAATAGTTTTGTGTTTTACACTTTCTGACGCAACCCTGCTATACAAGGCAGAAGCGTGTACCCTACACCAACAACACCAGCAATGATTTTAATTCAATGATTTCACTAAATGACAGTATACATTGATTAATAACATTGTAAAACTTACAACATATGCTCTTAAACATTGATAGATATGTGCAAATGCATTTAACGTGAAAGCTAACCTACGGCACAAAAGTACTCTGTTTATCTTTTACCTGCATGTTAACTGGAGACAATTGTCCATATGCATGAATGGTTGGAGTGTGAATGATCTATTATCTGCCCCTGCAATTGGCTGGTGACCAGTCCAGGGTGTTTTCGGCCTCTTACCCAAAGTCAGCTGGGATAGGTTCCAGCATATCCCCGCCACCCTAGTAAGCAGTATGGAAAATGATTGAATAAAATATAGAGTTTCCCCTCGTTTATAGCGGTTAATTGATTCGAAACGTGACCCAGAATAGGATTTGATGATAATAAAGTGAATATGGTCATAGTTAGAGCATAGAAAACCTGTTTATGACTTTCAAAATACAATTTTTTACAGTATTAGAGCCTTGTAGATATGAAATAACACCCCTATAGTCACCATTACGCTGCTGTTTACTTATTGTTTACACTGGATTGCACATGGAATGGAAGAACCTTTATTCACTCTGCATCCATGGCTGGCTTCATGCCTTCAGTGCAAGGTAGTGTAATGTAATAAGGACGAATGTCTAATTCATGTAACATTACTGCTGCCTAGTAGCCAGAATGATACGTATCACTTGCATTTTAATGTTTTGACTTACAGTATAATATACCATAGTCTACCACAAAACAGCAATCTTGCATTAATTAATTTGTGAAAAACCGCAATAAAGCGAGGGAGCAATAAGGGATACAATCTGCTACACGAAAAATAGAATTCCTTTACCCTGATAACTACTTATGCAAAAATAATCATTGTGGTATACCTCTGCAGAAAAGTGGTAAAAAATCTTTTCCCCCTGCATGTTGTTTCCGACTCCTTTAGAGATAAAAGTTTGCTTCAGTGAGACATTTTGCCCCATGAAGTGAGGCTCTAATTAGAAACAGAATAAAATCTCCGAGGGCAGCATTCGTCTTTGCCTGCCTTACCTGCCTGTACCTCCTGCCAAGTAATCTTACCTGATTGTGCGTCCCATTAGGCTTCCAACAGCATCAATGATGAAAGGCCTCTTCTGGTCACGCTGCAGGCGAGGTCATCAGGGATGTGCAAATCGGACATGACAGGAGTTTGCAAGATATCATTAGAGAAATCATCAGTAGAAGACGGATCCTCTAACATGCCTTCCCTCCCTGTTATTGCCGTTCAGATGTATCATCGTTGTGACAAAACACCTCCAGCAAAACACACGCAATCTGTGTCCCCAACCCCACCCTTTCCACCTATGACATTATCTCCCTTGTTATCTTCTCACAGAGGACACCTCGAGGGGAACGACCGGCGTCTAATTGGTGTATTGTGAGTTGTGAAAAAGCAGATGCTAATCTGAGAGAAATGTAATGAGACAAAATCTCTCCTCTCTTTTACGTGAGGAATCATTGTTTAGACAGTTTTACATGACATTGACTCTTTATAACGACTATGCTCTCCTAACGGCGTTTACAGTTATGTCATGAGATACATTGGAATAATTTTACATAGGTGAAGGTTTTTCGAAAAAGTAGTAATTAAATAATTATTTTTTCCATCCCCACAAGACTGAAACCAGAAATGCATGCATATGACCACAAAGTTTGACCACCAGACATCTTCTGGCTTTTGGAAGTGGATGAATGTCCATTTAGAATGTAGTCAGGCTCAGTTGGTAAATCACAGGCTTCTTTTCAAGTGCAGATCCTGCAAAATGGCAACCTCAGAATCAGGACAAAAGATCTGGCATGTATCTTGAGATCGAGAGATGACTGTACCTGAAAAACTAAAACTTTGTTGTATAGTATTAAGAGAACATGTTCTTCACACAGAACAACCACAAAAGCAAGAGCATCCATCTAACTGTAACACAACGAAAGGGTGTGGTTTTTGGTGTGGTAAATATGATCCAGCTGGTAGCTGAGCGGGTGTGTCTTTAAAGTCAATGATGTTGCATGAATCAGCGGATAAATGGAGCAGCGATTAAAGCGCAAGATGACTAAACGGCGTACTATACTGCTGTTTGGTCCATTCTACAGCAACTATCTGTGGACAGCGTACAAAAACTCATGGACACGTGAGGTGTTTATTCCTCCTGTGCAGTTTCAGCACGACAGTCCGCCATGAATCCTGACACCTTTCGCTTAGGAGCTAAATGGCCTTGAGCTACTTTCCCTGACGCGAAAAGGGGCCCGCCGCATACCATCTCAATAATTCTCACACATGGGACCGGGAGACGGAGACAGGTTGGAAATTATTTTTGGATTTCTTCTGGCCGCCATGTGTTGTCCCAGGCGCTCAAAGCTGCCAGGTCAGAGTGAGGAGTAGCAGGTTCCAACAGGTAGACTGGATGTGCAGCACACGCAAAGGGGTCAGAGGGCAATCTCCCTGAGCTCCAAAGGCATTTTGATCATAAAATGTTATTCTGTAGACACGCATGGCTACTTGCAGCTGGCCTGCTTCTATTTCACTTGCACTGATTGTAAAAATGAGCCTGAACAAGCGGTCTGCATGTTTTTCACTTGTTCCTAGATGCAAAGCATCTCTCTCCAAACTATCAGTCACAACACAACACTAGTTCATGCGCGCGATAAAGCAGTACTGATGTGAGCAGCCCGTGTGTGGGATTAAAGGCGTCCAGCTGTAGTGGAATTAAAGATTACATGAGGTAACGACAGCTGCTTGTTAGGAAAGGCATACCCCTCAACATGAAAATATGCCTACATTGCTGTGTAACATGCAATGTGCAGAATGTTATTAGAAATAGCATGTAAGGCTGATTATGTTTATACATGGACCGTTTTTCAACATGTATGACTGGGGGTGTCACAAGACATGCAGTGGGTCCACTAGAATGAGACAAGACGATACAATATTTTAACATTCCTTTTAAGAAAATTACATGACTGGACAAAAACTTTTATTCAAACCGAGTCACAAAACCACACAGGTGCGTTTTGAAATATTCATTCCCCCACAAATTTACGCTAAAATATTATTGTTATCATTCGAGACTTTCAAAGAACGCTAAAATCATCCCACAGCAACTTAACATGCAAAAGGTAGGTAAGTAATATACAAGACAAGTGCCAATACAAGTGTAGAATAATAAACATCTATCTTAACTGCTTCTCATCATGCCTTGCTTGCTTGGCTGGGAAGCAGGTTGGCCACCACTAACTTTTAACGGCATGTTCATTCAGCTGCAATGACAGCATTTGGCCACCGGAGGGAGCTGGTCTGTCATTGCAGCAGAATATACAGCAGCTTTGCTGCCCAGCAGTAGTGCGTGTTTTACTTGGGGTTCTTTATTAAGTGGGGCGTTATTATTGTGCTGTTGTGAGATAGTGTAAACCTTCAATAAAAGCGTGTTGTTTCGGCGAACAAGTCCGGTGCTTGTACAGTAACATTACTGACACATAGTGACTAGTGTAGAATACTACATTAGCTTCTTTGAATGTGTCCTTAGAATGCCTTGTATTTTGTATTTTACTTCATTTAGTCATTCATATATTCCTAAAAAACCTGTGATCGAGTGAAGCCAGAAATATCAAACTGCAAAATGGCAACAGTATACAGAATTTTATTGTGAAAATTCACCTCATTCTCTTTTTGTGGAAGATTTGGCGATAGTTCACTAGTTCATGTCTTGGGAAGAAGAGTTTCTCAAGAACAAAAAACAAGTGTTTTAATTCTCTGCTTATCTGAGTGATAGCCTGCCAGCCTAGTGCTACTGCCAAATCTCAATTCCTGCCCTTAGTGTCTCTTTTGTCTTACCCCTTGTCTACGCTTACCCCTAAAAACCAAAGACCAAGGGGTAATAGAAAATGTATCAAATATACATATGGAATAAAAATAACAATGTAACAACAACCAAATGTATAAACCTTATCATTATTCCAGGGTTATCATTATTTTGGAGACCCAAACCTCCCTGTTTGGGTCTCGCTCTCCTCCTGTTGTTGATGTTCTCTTTCAGATTCCTTTGTAATAAAGTCCAGGATGGCATTTTATTGCATTCTGGGATTGCAGCTTTTGGAAGTTCCTGGAATACCGTATAGTGTAGCAGAGGGCTCACCATCTCCTGCAGGATGACACATATTCATGATTGATGAGCTAAAACTATTAACTCATTGTAAATATAATAATAATAGTATAGTAAAACAAATATTCCAGATATTATATATATTATATACAATATATGTTTAATATTAGTATATATACTCCACATATCTGGCCATGTTGTTTACATGTTTTATTTTATCTCACTTCTGTACCCTCCATACTGGTTACTGAATACAAAAAACATCTGACCATGAGAATCCTTGGTGGACCAGGGTGGATATCATTCACAGCAAACAGACTTCACTACGATGTGCTGCGTTACAAGAGCGATTAGATAGCTAATAAAAAGCATGGACGTCACAGTGCAATTCAGTAACGTAGATTCCTCTTAGTACTTACCCCTTAGCCCTTGATTTAGGGAGAATTGGGACAGCATTTGATTCTCCTGAACAAGCGAAACCTGCGGTAAGAGCTAAGATAATGAAGGGGTAAGTGGCGGAATTGTGACTAAGCCTTCCCGCACTGTACCCTAATATTTCCTATTCTGCTCAACTAAAAACGGAACCAAAATGACTCTCAATATGTCCTCCTCTTTGCTGCATTGACATTTTGTCCGCCGATGCTGAACACGGGGAAATCAAAGCTCTCTATTCCTCATATATAAATTCATTTATAAAAAGGAGAAGATGCGATAATTTAAAATGTTCATAAGGTAAAGTGGCATTCCGGTGTGATTGTTAAGAAGTTGTGTCTTTAATTACTGTATGAAAGGGGTCTTTCTTTTCACGCAAAAGCCACAGAACGGCCACAATTACAGGGCGTCGGGAAGTGAGTCACACCCACGAGGTGCTTAGACAGCATCAATGGGATCAGGGCTTTCAATTATGCATAATAAATAGTCTTCTGAAAGCAAGAAGGGGGGAAAAACGGGAAAATGTGAGGGAGTGTGGTTGGACGTGTTAGGCATCACAGTAAGGGTGTGAACTACAAATGAAGCCCACTTAAGCAACCCATTCATTCATCCATTTTCTATGCCGCTTATCCTCATTAGGGTGGCGGGGATGCTGGAGCCTATCCCAGCTGACTTGGTGCACCATGGACTGGTCGCCAGTCAATCGCAGGGCAGACAAACAAACATTCACACTCAGATTCACACTCAAATGGACAATTTAGAGTCACCCCACTCATTTAGAGAAACCCCAGAAATTTCTATAAATAATTTTTGTACAAAATTGTACTAACTTCTCATTTCTCTATATATCATCAAGTCTGCAGCAATATATTTAACAGCAGGGGGCAATATTTAATTAAAGTAGATTTTGTTTTTTACCTAGTCAAAAACTTCTACCATCAAACCATCAAATGATGTCCCGTGTAGGTCATCTATGGTGTGCTCATTCATATCAGTCAGATTGGAGCTTATTTTTGTCAACTTTGCATGATAAAAATTCAAAATATACTTTATTGCATAAGAACGGGGGACAAATGTTTTGGGGAAGTAATGGGTCTAAGCCATCCCCCTGATTGATTGGTGGGCCACCACAAGAGATTTAGCACTACCTGCTTGCCCTCTCTCATAAACACATTATAACGGGACTGTCTGTGAATGAACATTGTTGTGGCGGTATCCAAACAAACAAAAGTGTTATAACAGACCTCATAAGCACCTGGTCTGAAGAAGATGTAGCGGGAGAGATCAGTGTTGCCAACTTGCCAATATTTACCTATTTTAATTTTATTTTTTTTAATTATTTTTTAAGTGTCTCATGCAAATCTAGTGAAGGGACTTTTAGAGGCTCTGACATAAAAGTATGTACTTCCTTTTTCAACGAGCACCCAGCGTGCTCAGTGTTTGTCTCCCACAATGTTGTCTTTCCTACAGGGTCCATTACAAAAATGTGCATGCAAATGCTCAATTATACAAGTCAGACAATCATCATCATTAACGAATCATATGCTCTTTGGCACAGGTGTCAAACACAAGGCCCGGGGGCCACATGGGTCCCGCCACACCATTTTATGTGGCCCGCAAAGGTCCTGGGAATAATGTGTCAATAATGCAATTCAGCTTTTTCCAAACAACGTTGGAAGGTTTTGCGGGTCACCCGCTGATGACATCATTGCCAGGAGACGTAACTTCCGATTCCAGTTACCATCTTGCTTGCTTGCAAATACGATGCTAGCATGGAAATATGAAGAATACAGGGGGACTAAGGCAGTGTATTTATAACACAACAAGACGCCCACAATATTGTACACTAACCGGAGAACGCATGCAAACTGAAGCAAAATCGTGGCGTACGTTTTTGACGGTAACCAAAAGACACCCTAAACTGGGCGGGCGCTAGTTTAGGTTCCACTGTGTATCGGTATTGTATTGGATGGGAAAAAGTTCTGTAGGGACGTCTCCATCTCTGTCACGCTTCCCTCTGTGTCTCCAGCTCACTGGTGTGTGTGTGAGTGTGTGAGGGTGACAGCAATAAATATCTTTAGGAGAATATGTTGTTTGACGCCCCCTGTCCGCCTGTAGGTATAATTCTTTAGCTCCCAAATACTGTATAAAACCAATCGTTCTTTTCCAGACTTATTTCTCGGGGAAAAACTGCCTTATATTGGGGCAAATACGATATACTATTGCATGCACCGAGAAATGGTCCCCTAAACAGCCAACGTCTGGAGTTATAAATATCCTGTGGCGCGTCCATAGTCGGCATCCTCTCAGCGCTTTGGTAAATGGAAGCAGCTGTCAGTTTGCCAACCAGAAATGAACACTTGTGAAACCCAGCAGGCTTTTTAGATCAGCCCCCAAGAGGAAACAGGTATCCATGCCTCCCCCCCTATCCTCACATCCCTCCCCTGATCCTGCATGAATGCTGCAATTTTCCGGCCCCTTGCTCCTGAGATAATAATCTAGTGTGGAGATTTTAGTGGGCTCTCTCTTAGCCGTTTGTGGTCAACTGTGACATTAGCGTGGTGGTGCTTCCTGAGGGATTGGTGGCGTTATTGCAGGAAGTCACACAATGCAGCAATGCAGGAATGTAAGTTAAGCCTTCAGCTGCAGCTGAACAGGGTGGGGGGGCTGGTGGTGGGAGGGACTTCCATGCAATCACATCCTTTTTGTCCCACTTATTTGTTTTTCATTCTTCTCCACGTTGCTTTGGAAATGCACATTTTTGCAGGCTTTTCTCGGGCGTTTGTTTAGGTTTTCACTTAATAGACGACACAGCAGCAGTAAGCACACAGGATTTTGCTGCAAATGATGTTTGAGATGTTATCCACCCGGAACAATGCATAGAGACTCCAGCAGGAGTGGAAACATTTGGAAAGTGGAGCTACCAAAAGCAAACGTGGCACAAAATACAGGACTCAAAAGTCAAACAGGCTGGACTGTTGTCACGTACTAAATCAATTAACTCTATTTTTTTATTTTATTTTTTTTATGATAACATTGGTAGTGTCAATTTGGAAAAATGTGATGATGACCAGAAAATAAACTTAAAATTGGTCTGTCAGCTCCAAATGGTACTTTTCTAGAACCGTAAAGGTTTTTTTTTTTTTTTTGCGATTGCCAATGTCAACTACAGTAATTGTTGATTGGTTCCAGACCCAACTGTGATAAGTGAATTTCCATGTAGTGGGATTCCTGCTTCATAAAATGAATATTTTCATAGTCATGGCATAGAAAAGCTAACAATCTTCTAAATACAGTTTTTTACATTGTTAGAGCCCGCTGCACATAAAATAACAGCACCCTTTACACTTATATTACCCAATATGGTAGATATAATAAATAAGCCAGACATAAATAAAACTTGTGCTCGTGTGTGTTGTAGTAAATGTGTTCCGTTGGTAGTAGGGGAGCAGAATGGGTGGCGGACAGAAAATGACGTCGGGGGTTTCAGAGTTGAGTTTTAGCTTGTCATGGGGGTTATGGCCGTAACACTACCCCAGGTTTTGATGATGTTAATGAAGATTATTGTAATTATTTTTGTGCTTATTGTGAGATAATTTAAACTTGTTCTGGTGATCAAGTCTGGTGCTTTTATCACCAAACAATTACTGGTACCGAGTGACCAACGTAGATTACTACATTCACAACTTCAGTTGTCTTTTTAATGGCTTACATTTGTTGTGTAGAAATTTGAACCGCAATGTGGCGAGGGACAACCACAGCATTTTAACATAGGCTAAAATTTCACACATAAAAGCCACTGGGTGACAGTATCACTCTAGAACAGTGGTCTTTTAATAAGCAGCACATAAAATGGATGGATGGATGGAGGTCTGGTAATGCAAATATTTGAACATAAAAGATCCACACCCCACCCCTAACCCCTACCCCCCATGAGGGGGCTGGTTACTATTTGTGAGAACATGCCGCCATGAATCACGGTGCGAGCTCGCGCACCGTAAGGCAGCAGACCGTGAAGACGGCACAGTGAGGGGGGACTACCGCTATTGCTACGGAGCCGAGCATGTAACTAACTATGTGCAGAGTCAAGCCTCTTGTCATGCAGCCTGTGCGGTGAAGAGAGAGGAGAGAAAGGAAAACAAACATGCATGCACATGACAATTTATCAAGGTCAGCAAAACGACAGACTTTAAAAAATAATTCAACTAATCGATGTAGCAATTATCGTGACGGGCCTAGTTAATATCATTACATTCATGTTCCCATTCACTTTAATTGGTCATGGACCCTTATAGGGCCATCACTGGGTCCATAATCAGACCGATGTCTTATATTTGGTTATGGTTGCTCTGAAAACACCTTCCTGTTCCCTCTGCTCTTCTTAGACTTACATTTAGACTTACATACACTTACATACTTAGACACGACCTTTACACTCTTTACACTTTTTGTATTCACCACATTACTCAACTGTAATGCACACTCTACGAGATCATTGCAGGGACACGAGCCGCTCATTGCACATAGCAAGCTACATAGCTAGTTAGCCTCCAATTTATTTCTTATATACTTAAAGTATTTGAAATGGACTGGGGAAGAAGGACAAAGTAAAAAGCCACTTCCACACAGAATGGGATATAAATGAAGGACAATTATAATAGCTTTTTTTTGCCCCTTATTGTTTTTGGTTTTAAGAGAGCTGCAAAAATGTTGCAGAATAATACAGACTATAATACAGACTATGAAGCCAAATAGTCACAATCTCTGAAAGGTTATCAGATTTAAGATGATTAGCACTAAACATGCACAGATAATTTAAAGAATTTTTGTTCATTTTGCTGTTTTCTTGCCTCAACAGTACTGTGTTGCGTCCCACACAGTGTGAGACCTTAAGGACTGCAGAAGACCAAGTATGCACCATCTATATTATGTAGGTTAAGATCAACAGCAGTCTTTGCGTGACCCTGAGCCTTGAACTTTGACTTTGACCCCATGGAGCAGGCTGTGTTGTTTTCGCAATTGGATCAGATTTTTGAAAATAACAATCAATGCAACCTCTTGGAGGCTCAGATCAGGGATGAGAAATGTCGGTAATTCTTGGGGAGGAAAATGAGTTTCTTGCTTTTGGATGTGTCCTCTTCCAGAGTTTGAAGTGTGGTGAAGCAATTATTGATCAGCAAGAGCATCACTGATGTTAGCTGATGTGACAGATGTATCACTGTTGCCCCTGGAGACTGTAGACTACCCCTAGAAGTCACTAAGTTTCTGATAAATTTTTGTAATGCACTGAGGGGAACATGAATAGTTCCTAATTGATTGGGTTACTTACATCCTCATATCTTCATAGAAGCAATCCCATATGGCTTTCTTCTCCATACAAATATTAGAGCATTACATATTTGTCTTCGGAGTCAACATTCCTGCTGGCTTGTTGGGCAGAAAGTCTTGGAGAATGATGAGCATGACACTGACCCTAGACGCAATCCTGCTACACAGGTGTGTGTCCTCAGGGGTGGAGGCTGCTAATGGTTTGTGTGGAAGGGTGAGGGATCCAGCTCCTCACACAAAGGCAGCAAGCATCCCTCAGAGTCCCATCGTCCGGCCCTTGACTCTAGCACGCATGATGTCCTTGGTTTACATGTGATGTGATTTAATCCATGTTTTGTATGAAAAGCAAGAATGAATTGATGCGTTAATTGAGCTAAAATCAATCATGTTTGTGTAATTCTGCCAAAAAAAAAACGATTACTTCTCTCGCACGCAGCTCATGTAAAATTGCAGCATCAGTGCGTTTGTTAGTCTGTGCATTTAATACAGAGCAAACGCAGGATACGACCGTGTGCGCTTTCACGGAGCAATTCCCGAGTGCAGGTTTTGCTTTTACCTACACTTTGCAATACCTGGGTCTAGTAATCCGGTACCTCCAAAGCCGGAAAATTCTTGGGTCGACTTCATCATCCTATTTGGTGTCTTTTATAAAACTTGCACAGGAACAAATCCTGTAAAAACCTATACAGGCAGGGCGAATGTTTTTTTTTTTTTTAATGTAGCGTGCTCATACTGTGGTCGGAAGTGGTATTGCAACTGTGCCTTTACACACACTGTTGCAAAGACTTGGAGTGTAGCCCATATTGCATTTATGTTTAGTGTTGAGTTGAATTTTTTCTGTGCGGATATGACAGGTTTTTCTTAAATTTATTTATTTACTTTCTGGAGTGAACTAGTCCAGATGTTAACTGGAAAAGTAGCTCTACTCGCCAGTTGGCAGCTCATTTTCTTCACTCTTTTTTGTTTTGGCTTTGAGAAAATAAAAGTAAAAACTAATTGTTGCTGCCTTCTGATTGACTCCATGCACTCCGTGGTTCGGTCCAAGATTTTTTTTTATGATCATTCAGCCCAATGTCATCAAGTCCACAGCTATAAAAAGTCACATCATATTTTAAAGTTACTGTATAAGGGATATTTTTATCATTTTAATTTGGCCTCATTATGCAGAAACTGTGCAAGCGGAATTGTCAGCACCCGAGTTAGACTGTTATTATGGGCTGTCTGCAAGGCAAAGATTCCATCTGGTTGACTTGATGACAACTCTGGCATGATTTTTAGTTGCTGGATAGCAAATGTGTGGTAAAAAGAGGTTACAAAGAAGGTGACAGGAACAACATTTGAATGCATCTTATTTCCTTCCTTCCTTTATTTGGAAGAGCCTTGTTGGAAAATTTACTTCTTGAGAATTTTTATGTCTTTCAGGCATTTCAAATATAATGAAATTGGCGCCCTTTCCTGTTCAAAAACATCTTCTAAACCTACATCCTGACTTCTGAGGTTTATCTGCTTGCAGTTTTCCTGACCGTCGTATTAACCTTCTCCTTGTTTCTCCTGCCAGATGTGAACGAATGCGAGGAGACTAATGGAGGATGTGAAGCTCTCTGCTGCAACACCATTGGAAGCTTTCACTGCCGCTGTCCTGCTGGACTCCAACTAGGCCCGGATGGCAAAACCTGTCAAGGTGAGTCCAGTACATTAGGTTAGGTCAGTGGTTCTCAGTTATTTTCTGTCACGCCCCCTCTAGGGGCCAGCAATATTATTGTTCTCCCCCTTTTGAAATACTTATTGACTACTGATTATGTCTATTTATTTGTCTGTATGTACAAATTGAACTTGAAACTGAAACCAGGAAAATGCAACCAAATTGAGAGCTGTTAAGTGTATTCCAGAGCAAGTTGAGTATAATAAATTTGGACATATTGGCAGGTTTACACTAACATGAAAAAACTAACATGAAAGTAGTTTTTGCCTCTCGCGCCCCACCCTGACACTTAACCTTGGCCTGCCCCACTATTTGAGAACCACTGTGTTAGGTTCACTTGTGCTGTCTCACGAGATCTAATACAAGACATGCACCAAAGATTATGCAGATGCAAGCACATACAGTAGTGTTCAAAATCATAGCAGTCCAATGTGACTAACCAGATTAATAACTGGTATTAGTATGTTTTTATTGCTACATGGTAAACAAGTTACCAGTAAATGCAGTACAGTCAGAAAACAAACAAGACCCAGCATTCATGATATGCATGCAGGGCTGTGTAATTGGGCAATCAGTTGAAAGGGGGTGTTGAAAAAATTAGCAGTGTCTGCCGTTGACATTACAAACTATTTTGTACAAACTTTTTTGTTTCTAGAATTTGCCAGTCCTGTGAATCACTAAAATGATATATAGTCATAGGACCACAGTTTTCTATAACTGCTTTACATCTGTGTGGCATGGAGTCAACCAACTCGTGACAACTTTCAGCTGTTATTCCACTCCAGGATTCTTTGACAACATTGGTTTTGCTTCAGAAACAGCATTTTTGATGTCACCCCACAAGTTCTCGATTGGATCAAGGTCCGGGGATCGGGCTGGCCACTCCATAACGTTCATTTTGTCGTTTGACTAGTGTGTCCGTTGTCTTGTTGAAACACGCATTTCAAGGGCATGTCCTCTTCAGCATTTGCCAAAAAAACCTCTTCAAGTATTTTGACATAGCTGAACAGTCAAATTTGTTCTGCACCTTTTCATAGGATTTCCCCTCTCTTATCACTTTTTATATTAAACTACGCTGTTCTTCAAAACATTGTCTTGAATGACCGCAGCTTCCCTTGCAGTTTTAAAGCAGTTGCCAAGGATACACACGCACACACGCGCACAACATGTTCAGTTCAATGCGTAAAACAACAACAAATGTTATTCTCGAGTCTCACATCCTGGTCAGTTTTATCATGTTTGTTTTGCACCACAGTATAAAAGTCCAGCCATGGGTTTAACATTTTAGCCGTCATGCCGAATACACTGCACGGTTCACACCGTGTGATGCTCTGCCAGCGTTGGGCAGCTGAACTAACATTTATCGGCAACCGTATGTTAGCTTCAAAATAAACAGTTGTGATTGATCACCAGTCCAGGTGTAAAAATGTACTGCATCACAATGAGAGGTGGTTCTAGTTTCCACCGTGCATCAATATTGGTTTTGCTGTATATTGGATTATATATTGGATATTGGATCGGGGGGTCCAAGGAACTCAGGAGTAAGGGACCACTTAGATTTTATTTGCCTTCTACCTGTTAATTAAATCCCATCCAATACAGTTCATGGATCACATTCTATACAATTTATTGATTACCCGTGATTTTTGCGTGTGTCTACAAAAAGGACTGCTGTAAGATATGCTAGGAAGTGGAATATATTTGAAAGAAAATGCCTTATATTTCAGCTCTGCATTAAAAGTTGGACACCCCTACATTAGATGCTGCAGGTGTGCCTAATGAAGTGTCTGATGAATAAACTTCTGCTGCCGCTTCTGAAATGACCAACATAATCGTGAGCATTTTTTTTTTTAGTATTCCAAAAGTCTCATTCCTCCGTCAGATGTCTGGATTAGAAATATAGAACCTCTGCCAAGTTTTGAAGCCCACATTCTTTTCCATATGCATGTCAGCATCAAAAAGAAAAATGTATCTGCTCTGTTCTTATCACCTGGCTGATGGCTTCTCTCCAGAAAAACCCAGTCAACTTTCAGTTGGGTGAAGTTTATGTAGCAGATATATTAATAACAGTTTACAAGTCACATTTTTGTAAGTAATACTTCTTCTGACTGTGCTGCTATTTTTTACCCAAAAGTGCATTTGACAACAATTTTTTGGGGCCAGAAAATGCAAACATTTGAAATGGGTGGAGGTTTTTGAACAAACACTAGTGTTTAGAAGAAAGTTGTTAGTAAATGGGTTTTCTTAGGCTCCATAGTTATGATATCCAGGGGTGCTGCTTGTCACCAGGCAAAGCAGGCAACTGCTGGGCTGGAGCAAGGTTTGAAGGTTGACAAATCTTGAACTTCTACAGCAATGGTGAGATGCATGATAAGGGACCCTTGTGAATTTTTGCCTAGGGCCCCAACAGACTCTCGAACCACCTCTAATGATATGTTCAGTATGTACCAAACTGTCACACATAAGCCTCCAATCCCCGTACGGTGCAGGGTTGAAAACCTGCAACCATAAGAGGGGCTTCCCGCCAAAATGATGCTTCATCGTTGGTTGTATGTATTTTTGTACTTCGGATACTGCTTTATTTTAAATGTTAAACGTTCGCCCTCAATTAGGTAATAAATTTATATGCAGATTTTATCACAGCCACCGTGAGTGGACAAAAAAGTGACGTTCAAAATCAAAGCCATTCAAAAGGAAGAATGCCAACCTCAGACTGGAATAAAACCTATGAAGGATGATTATTTATCTATTTATACCTGCTAATGTAATACTTTATCAAACTATAACCATGCAAAATACATGTTTTGACCCGGAATTACGATCAAATTAATTAACCAATTAACTATGTTCAATGTTTCTGAAAGATATCTAGGATGATTACTTATCTACTTATTAGTGCTCATGAAACGTTATCTAAACGTCACCATGCAAATAACAAAAATGTCACCCAAAATTACTAAAAAATGAACTAACCAATGAATTCTGTTCAATATTTCAAATTAATTAGTATCAAAATGTTTGTTTTGTAAGTGTGCAGGAGTAGGGGCTACATGGCTTCAGGTCAAATGTCTGAAGAGGTATGCCATTAGTTTGGGAACCACTGAACTACAACGAGGCATAGTCGTAGTCATCACTTATTTTTTTTAAATCAATGCAATACATTCTTCACCCTTTGTGAAGGTTCTATAGCTCTGAATGAACTCCAAGAGAGTTGAAAGTGCTGGAAGCTGAAAGGTGAAGGAGAGAGGGGAGGATCTTTTAATATGATGGACACACTGACTGGAGCTTTGGGAGGGTGAAAGTGTGAGAGGAAGATGGAAGGAGAGAAAACTCCAGAGTCAGACAGTCTAGGCTGAATGAGAGGTCACCACTCCTCAACGAACAGAAGCGCTCCTGTTTTTCAGGATGATTTTTACATGCATTTAACTGGATTAGATTTTTTACGGGGTAATACTGAGACCCACTGACAGCTAGTACAACATGGCGTCACTATCAGGATGGTGTATTTTCCTCCTGATCTCCATGGAAGCATCTGCTGCAAACTATCCATACAGTTTCTATAGGAGGATGTGCCAGAGGCCCCACTGTTTCCATGGTTACCATGGCTACAGCCTTGCTTACAGGGCTGCAGGTAAGTGATGACTTCCTGGCCAACTTCTACACTGCACAATTCGAGCGGACTGGGAGTTTTCATAGCGTGACTGATATCAACTTGAAAACAGAAACTATCTGTCCACAGATTATTATCACTGAATATTTGCAAGTTTGATGTAATATGAAATCATAATATTTTGCATTGTTTTGAAAATACCTCCAGTGATGAAATATACAAATACAGTATTCTTCTTATGGACATTATGAACTTTATATGGGACCCTGTGCAGTCGGAGCGCTAACACGCTGCCTGAGCCAACAAACCTGTAAGCTTTGGCTGGGAGCACAGAGGGGTTAGTGGTGGGGGTGCCGGTGGCTTTCGGCAAGGCTGGCTAGATTTGCTTCCCAAACCAAAGCATGGCGTGCATGGAAAAAAAGCTCCTGCAGATGAAATGAGGCTGACGTTTGGCAAAGAATCAAATAGTTTTGACTCTCGTTGGTGCCCCAGACAGTTTATTTGTGGGACAAGATTGGAAGTGGAGGGGTTCACGAGCCGGATCCGGCTCTATTGTTGGAACCAAGTCCCTTTTTGTTCACGGAGCTGTCTAGCTGTGTTTTTATTGTAAATACAATCCGTGTGTTGAGTTGTCATAATTGAAAACAC
This sequence comes from Oostethus manadensis, assembly GCA_024372805.1. NCBI lineage: Eukaryota > Metazoa > Chordata > Actinopteri > Syngnathiformes > Syngnathidae > Oostethus > Oostethus manadensis. The sequence continues at coordinate 1,726,919 of QODF01000279.1, forward strand.
AGTTTTCCTCTACCATGTCTCTGTCAGCACAAAAGGAACTTCTGAAGTCAAATACCTGTGGAATTACACAATTCCTACTTCCAATGCCATCTTGCATAATAATTTAACCACAACACACTAAACAGATCAAGGTTCCACTACTCTGGATTTATTAAAACATGGCTCATTCAGTATATAAGTAGGGTATTACTTGTGTGCACAAACTAGACAAGCTAACTCATCCAATGCAATAAAACATATCCTGTCACCTTTGACGTTACAGAGGTACTAAAGCTTGAAGGTACAATATCTTGGGATCAGTTTATCTGCTCCTTAATGATGTAAAGTCAAGATTTGTTATTTCTATTTTGTATTTTTTGCTTGTTTGAACTGTTAAATGTTTCAAATAATCAAACAAATGTAAATATCAGTCAATGACAACCCAACTGAAAACAAAATGCAGTTTTTAAATGAAGCTTTTTATTATTATTAATCCAAATCTATATGGCCCTGTAGGAAAAAGTGATTGCCCTCTAAACCTAATAACTGATTCGGCTACCATTAGCAGCAAAAACTGCAGTCAAGTCTCTCAAAGCGCTGTGGAGGAATGTAGGCCCACTCATCTTTGCAGAATTGTTATAATTCAGCCACAATGTAAGGTTTTGTAGCACAAACCACCTTTTTGAGGTCATCTCACCACATCTCAATAGGATTTTGGGTGGGGACTTTGACTGGGTCACTCCAAAGTTTTCATTTTGTTGCTCTTTACTGTTGGTATGATCTTTTTCTGAAATGTGGCATTACATTAAGTGTGTTGTTGGAACACTCGCGCTAAGTCAGTAGAGCATTTGAACACACCCAAAGTGGCAAAAAAAAATCCATAAACAAGGTGCTTCAGTATCAATTCCGCTGGGTTCTAAGGGGGAGAAAAAAGTAGCAGCTTGTAGTCGGAAAAATAGGGTAATAATGAAAAGTGTGCATGGTAGCCCCGCAACACCCCTGTCATAATGGGCGCGCCCCCCCAGTTTGAAAACTGCTGGACTAATAATTATGTTTGTTTGATGATCTGAGTCATTTAAGTGTGACAAACACGAAAAAATAAGAAAACAGTAAGGGGCAAACACTTTTTCACACCACTGTATAGCAAGTTTTTTTTTAGTTTTAATACTAATTTGGAGTGACAAGCAAAATGTAACACTCTCAGAGTATACTACCATTCAAATGTTTTGAGGCACTTTCTTATCTAACAGCATAAGGATGGTGTCCACATTTTTTCTAGTAGTGTATAGAATAATGCCTCATTAATTGCGGTTAATTGGTTCCAGACCCGGGAATAATATGTGAATGTTTGCAAAGTATGATTTTTTATTTACAAATGGAATATTTTCGTAGTGTAGAAAACGTGTAGTGTAGCAGCCTAAGCAGGGAAGCACAGACTTCCCTCTCCCCGCCCACTTTGTCCAGCTCCTGCTGGCGGATCCCGAGGTGTCCAGGAGGCCTCCTAGCCAGATGCCCGGGCCACCTGATCTGGCTCCTATCAATGTGCAGGTTCTACTCTGAGTCTCTCCCAGATGGCAGTGCTTCTTACCCTATCTCTAAGAGAGAGCTCAGCCACTCTGTGGAGAAAACTCATTTTTCTCAGTCTTGTCCTTTCGGTCACTACCCAAAGCTCATGACCATAGGTGAAGGTAGGAACATAGATTGATCGGTAAATTGAGATCTTTGCCTTTCGGCTCAGCTCCCTCTTCACCACTACGGACGGATGCAGAGTCAGCATCACTGCGGACGCCTCCACAATCCGTCTGTCCATCTCACGTTCCAACCTTCCCTCACTCATGAACAAGACCCCGAGGTACTTAAACTCCTCCACTTGGGGCAGGATCACATCCTCAACCCGGAGATGGCACTCCACCCTTTTCCGGGTGAGGACCATGGACTTGGACTTGGAGATTTTAATTCCAGCCGCTTCACACTCTGAGAACCGATCCAGCAAGAGTTGAAGGTCATGCCAAGCCAACAGGACCACATCATTTGCAAAAAGCAATAGTAGAAAATAGCAAAGTAGACCCAATCCTGCTGCCAGCAAAATAGAAATTCTGTCCATAAAACTAATGAACAGAACTGGTGACAAAGCTGCCCTGGCGGAGTCTAACCCTCACTGTAAACAGGTCCTCCCAATCACGCCTCTCCAGGTGTCACTGTCGCAGCCAACATTAGCTTTGAAGTCCCCCAGGAGAACAATGGAATGCCCCGAGGGAGCACTCTTCAGTAGTCCTTCTAAGGAATCCAAAAAGGGCGGGTTTTCTGAACTGCTGTTTGGCGAATAAGATACTTTAAATGCAGCTACTGCCGTCATTTGGAGTTAATACAAAAACAACATCAGCGGGTTGCCTACAGCCTCAGCTGTTTGACACCCCTGGGCTCTAATTTTGTGGGTTGTGCAGCTTGGCGCAAGCTTCTCAATGGTAATTTCTTCCCATGTAACAACCGTGCGCAGCCACTTTGGTAATTTGATAGACTGAGGCGCGCCGCAATGGGTGTGTTTGTTTTTCATATAACATATGCATATTATATTACATTTTCATATTACAAATATAGGTTACTAAATCTGAGTGTCTTTATTTTGGGGGAGAAAATGCTTACCTTACTGGTGGCCACTGTGTGCCTCCGGTCCTCTGGCAGTTTTTGTTTTGCCCTTCTTTTGACGTAGTTGAACCGTCTTTACACGGAGCAACGGTGCTCAGTACGTCAGGGCAAACTTGATTTACGACACTTGTAATCTCATCGCATCAGCAGCCCGTGGAGGTCTACTCACGTGACCATATATTCGGTCACTGCAAGCTTGGACCTCCCGGACCAAAACATCACTTTCCGTCTGGGAGAAGTTTGGCCGTCTTCCGCTGTCTGCATCCATAGTCAACGAAACTTTCAATTTGCTTCGCCATCGGCATATTTAAAGGTGAGGAGAGGAGCTCATTTGATTAGTGAAGATTTGACCCGGCTGTGTTAAACCCAGTCACGCCTTCTCTCCTCCCTCTTTGCCTTACGGCGGTAGGAGGGGACCGAGGCGTACTTACGCCAGGCTCTGCGTGGCACAAAGTTGCTAAATGCGCCTAAAACACGCCCATTGGTGAGGCACAAGCTTGTGCCTGGTCTACAAAATTAGAGCCCCTTTTGGTTATTTTCTTTGTAAACCACATACCTGGCAAATATGGAAGATTGAGATGTACCTAATGTTTTATATCTTAAAGAGTGGCCTTCTGTGCACTGCTGTGTGAACATAAAAGACAGCCATTTAATGTGTAAAGTGCCCAATGAGCTCCAGATAATCTTGTCCACTTGCCACATTGTCCCACACAGTGTGACAAAAACACTCTGGACGCCAAATTCTTTGCTGAGGACTGCACACAGTCACTTTCATGGAGCACTGGAGAGTAATCAGGTCCAGATCACAGGCAAGACTATCAATACTGCTGCATTCTTCACACTGCCGCCTGGAGTAAATTTTGAACTAGACATTTGAGTATTTTAAGATGTGTTACCTGACTTTAGAGATTATAACCAGCCACAAGCCACTCACTGGGTAATATAAACCCCACTTTTTAATATATTTATAGCAGTGGAGCATCTCATGATGATGGTTACAATGTTTAGGTTTTTTGACCTTTAAAATGTTTATGAGCACAAAAAGTCATCGTGGTTATGTACTTTCCCCACATAAAAACCATCTTTTATTTGTTTCTAATTTCCTCTTGTGGCTATAGTGTATGTTTCCACGCGCTGGCTGCAGCCGCAGGGGGAAAGCATTTACATGCACACTAGTTGTTACCACATGGGGGATTTGCTGTGCTTCATTTGTATGGCTGCCTACTTTGCCTGCTCATCCATCATCTTCTCTTTTTTAAGGTACAAGTCTTAACTCTTAAAGCGTAATTCCTCATGCAGCCTGGCAGGTCTACAGGAATTCTGTTTGCCATAATGACAGAGTTTAGTGCAATTGCACTGATTTCCCTCCCATCTCCCCTCCTGCTTCTGTATCCCCCTTTTCCTCCTTCTTCATCACACAGATATTGATGAATGCCAGGTCCACAATGGAGGCTGCCAGCACACATGCGTTAACACCAGAGGCTCGTACTACTGTGAATGTCATATGGGGTCTCGCCTGCATGTCGATGGACGCACCTGCCTTCGTAAGTATTTTATATGTGTGGATGGGGCGGCATGGCATCAACCCTTGCTGATCCCAATGATAGCTGTTTTTATTGCAATGATCTGTCTACCGCAGGGCTAAACCGCAGGTAGCCACACTCCAACACAGGGGTGTGGCCTTCCACATTATTTGTAATTGTTCTGGGACATATTTTGAATACAGCACATATCAGAGCATGATGAAGGAGGATTAGGGGCACAATAAAAGAAATGGGCCATTACTCATATGTATTTTTTGTATATAATAGTAAAGATAAAAGGAGAAGTAAGGTACATCAAAGTCCAAAATCCTTCATTTTTGGAAAAAACAAGAGAACCCCTGACTTTATAGTTTATATACAGTAGCTTGAAAAAAGATCTAATGAAAAACCTAATAATGGTAATTGTTTAGTTTATTTGAAAACAAAGTTACATTGACGTATAACACGTTTGCATTCACACAATTCAACATGTTCGAAAAGAAGTATGAAGAAGCAGAACTTATTTAATCCATGCCTCAGCAAATACTGATAGTTTGTTTGCTTTCTTTCTTTCTAACTTGTACCGTGTTACCATTGCAGTATTCCCTCGCCATATCACCTATTGCGCCCTCAGTACATCACAGATTAAAAAATAGATTATATGTAAAATCGATATTCCGGACTCCTTTTTATATTGCGGGTTTCTTATAAATTTTTCAAATTGTAATTATTTTTTATTAAAAACATTAATTAAAAAAAATTGCATGTAAAAGTAATTTTAGACTGTATAAAGGGTTTATACAGTATACATATGTTGGGAGGGATTATAATTGTTGGGAGGGTTTGCAAAAGCTTAAATTTATATAACTAAAAAAAGAATAGGAAAAATTATAAAAAAAATGTCCCGTAGATTTATATGCTCTACTTTGCAGATTTTCATCTATCGCGTTGGTGTCTGTGGAACCTAACACCCGCGATAGACGAGGGATTACTGTATCTTATGTTGGTTAGTCTGCGATTGACTGGCGACCAGTCCAGGGTGTACCCCGCCTCTCGCCCAAAGCCAGCTGGGATAGGCTCCAGCATTCCCCTAGACCCTAATGAGGATAAGCGGTACAGAAAATGAAATGAATGTTGCTTAGCGCTGCTCCCATGGACATGAAATGATAAATACAAACCCGTATCTCTGCAAGTGCAAACTTGAATAGACACTATGCACTCAGCTCACGAGACAAGATAATACACAGTATCGTGTTCACGAGATGAGACGATATTTTAACATGACTAAAACCGCAATGACAAAATATAAAACTGGACAAACAATCGTTTTTGTTTAACTGAGTTACAAAACAATGCAGCTGCATTTTGAAATGTTTTATACTTTGCACGCATGACCTAAGCATGAAGCTTGTTGACCCCTATAAATCACCATACAGTAAATAACTAAGTACTGCTTGCTATTTTGGACATTAACTTTTTGGAGTCCAAGGTATGTTAGTGTTTTATGTACTTTTGTGTTTACCTTTTTATCTCACCTTGAAAACCTTTTTCTTGCCCTTGGTTGCGTCCCTTTTTTATAGTAAAGCCTCAAGTGTGACTAAACTGTTATTTTCATTTTGAATGATGTATTGACACATATGGCCTAAAACCTCCCCAAAACATTTTGTTTTTATTTTACATAAAAAGCTCTCATTATTGTGAACTTTTATGGTCATTAATCTGGTTTTATTTGGCCAAATATCATGATTTAAAGACTTGTAGGCAGTTTGAAGTCTGCACTTTGGATGCAAGTTGAAAGGGATTGTCTGTGTGGCTGCGTCGTCACACTACACCACCTAACATGCGGCACCTGCATTTTTTTTTTTATCTGCACGGTCAAAGGCTTCTAACAGTTAAACCCGATGTTTAATTGTTAAACCCGATGTTTAACTGTCATTTTTTATGAGTTCATGTATGAGAATGAACCTTTACATTGAACAGTTTGGTGATGTTACATGAAAATGCCTCACAAAGACTGGACTACATTTGTAGCAGATTGCTAGCGTAACTACAGTAAATACCTATGATTTGCGTTCTTGCACATCACCTGTGTGCTATTAAGAAGCGTATAAAGGAGTATAAACTTAGCACTGCCACCACAATGAGCAATTGTCCTGCCTTGCATTCTCACCTTTCATTAGAGGGAATACACCGCAACCTGAGCGTCCCTCCAAGTCTCTCGTATGTGACAGCTGTCCAATAATCGGCCCCTTTTGAAGCCCTTTTTGTGAGACTGCGCTTCAGCCATGTAGACAAAGCTGTGCAGATGCCCTTCAGGAAAAAATGCAAAGTATGTTCACAAAAAAATGGGGAACTTTTTTTGTGTACAAAAAGTTTTTTCCCCCCTCTGTACACATGCAGGACTGGTTAAAGGGCATTCCAATCAGCACAGCGTCGAAGCAATGGAAACGAACTACAGATGTAATTCGAATGCATTTATACTTCAGCTTTGCTTATCCTTCCAACTCTGCATCTGCCCGCTGAGGTCAGACCAGTGCCACACACTTAGCGTGCGGCAAAATATTTAAACTGGAAAGAACTCAGAGGTTCGACTTGCGCCCGTGATGGATGGAGCTTGACTCCAGCCTTTGACGACTGCCTTTCTTGTTTTCACCCGCGTGATTGAGGCCAGCCTGGTGAGGCACGATTGAGCTGCTCGTGTTCTCATCAAGCCTGATTTTTGGCTCATTTTGCGCCGATGGTGCTTGTCAAAGCGATGGGTGAACTGTTAGGTCATCGTTTAGAGAGGATGCAGTCTGGCCTCAAGGACATGCAGAGGCAAGTAAAGAGGCATTTGAACATCGAGAAAAAAGTATTTACTTGTCTATATTTATCATATAATTGTTTCCCTTTTCTCCCTTACAGCTGTCCACTCTTGTGCCCTCAGCAATGGCGGCTGTGAACACTACTGCATCCAGCAATCAGCCGCTCATTTCCACTGCCGCTGCAAGCCAAACTACGAGCCGGTGGAGGACGGCAAGCACTGCAAATGTGAGCGTCCAACCGAAATATCATCATTGTGAATAGGTTGCTTACAAGCATGGTAGTAAAGTGAGCATGTTGTGAATGTTTTGTAATATTAAAAACTTCTCTTGCGATGTAATGACGTGACAGGAAGTACTGGAACTCCACTATGTCACCGGAGCAGACATGTTTTATACTTTCCTTGTCAAATTTCTTCTCATCCTTCCGCTCTCTGCTGACGCCTGCACTTTAACTCAAATGTCCATGAGGAATGATATACAAGGGACAATAGTATGTGGCCATTTTTAATTAACATGTCTCTTACCTTGTAATGTGATGTCATGCGGGTCAGTTTCTTTTCATCAGTTCAAAAGAGCAGAAGCTTGTCATTCCTGACTGCAGACACGTTATGTAAGTTCGAAACCTAACCACATGGCTCGTTGTCTTGCAGTGCAAAATCCCTGTGCTGAACACAATGGAGGCTGCATGCATCAGTGTCGGGCTGATGGCGGCAAGGCTCACTGTGACTGCAGAGCTGGGTTCATTTTGGCTGAGGACGGACGAACGTGTGAAGGTAAAAGCATGGTGATGACATTTGCAAAAATGAACCAGTGAGTATGGCATTGGTAATTCACCACAGCTTATTATAACATTCCCTGGTTACCATGCAAATATGCCCCAGCCAGGAAGCACAAGCTGATTGGATGCTTCAAATTGTCTTTGGAAAAGCCTAATATCTTCCAACCAAAAAGTGTTTGGTCTCCAAAAAGTCGGTACACGTATCTGCGTATCATCATCATCATCTAGCAACTTGTAGTCAAAAGAGAAGGACAGAGAAGACAGATGGTTTGAAAAAGGAGCGAGGGAAGCCATCTACTTTGAGGTTGAGAAGTCATCTCTGAACAGAGGGGGAGGTCTGCCGCAACACCTTTCTCCCACATGCAATGCTGTCCATTCAGCCATCCATCCATCCATCCATCCATCCATTTTTACCTCATTAGGGTCGCGGGTATGCTGGAACCTATCCCAGCTGACTATGTGTGGGAGGCGGGGCACCGCCGGGACTGGTTGCCAGTCAATGGACAATTTAGAGTCGCTAAGTAACCTAACATGCATGTTTTTGGATTGTGAGATTAAACCGGAGTACCCGGAGAAAACCCACACACACATGGGGAGAACATGCAAACTCCACACAGAGATGCCCAACGGAGATTCGATCTTTAAACCTCCTGTGAGGCCAACATGCTAACCACTCAGCCACCGTGCGGCCGCTGTCCATTCATTCCTTTCTAAAAGGTTTAATCATTTAGCCTCTAACAGCTAAACAAGGAGCAGCCACCTTGGTTTCAGGTGGGTCCATTACCATCATCACATCGAAATGGAACGCTAAGGTTTATACCACCCAAACCATCCTCAGGCCTCAGTCATTGTAGCCTAACGACCGTCAATTGACACCACATTAGAGCGAAACCATTTCTGGCTGGACATGCCTCCTGTTTTAGAGGATAAATACACTGGCTCTTGAAAAAAGTTCTCAGACTGGAGCTGTCCTATCTAGTCTGACTAGTGTTTGTCCCACGTAGTCTTTGAGCATGAACTAAACTAATCTGAGATCAGATTAGTGCGAGTTTTCTGGGCTAAGAAAATATTGAACTTAACAATAAGGAATCCCACTTTGCGGAAATTCACTTAGAACAGTCAGGCCTGGAACCAGTTATCAGTGATAAACGAGGGATTACTGTAATAGTGGCATGACAATTGATGATTGGCCACTCAGTGCGTTGACCTTTGATCTTGTCTTTGAACAGTTCTTGTATTTTGTGACCAGTAATTGCCACATTTATCCAAACATAGAACAAGAAGAAACTCCGAACAAGACAGGTTGTCTTATATTTGAGTGAATATGTTAAGAGGGTGATTACATTTACAGTGATGGCTGCGCTATTAAGCACACTAAAAACAAGAATAACATTAGAATTAGAATGAATGCTTGAGTCCTATAGTAATGCACACAAAGATGCGTATTTTTCATTCACAAAAGCATTCAACTTTGTTTCTAACTCACTTATACTTAAAAAGTATAAGTACTTAGGAAAGGTGTAGTAAAGCAGCCTACCTATAACACTATAAAAATGTTTGCGATTTGTTTTGGTCACAGATATTGACGAGTGCCAGATGGAAGAGGCCAACTGTGCTCACGGCTGCCACAATACGCTGGGCTCCTTCGCCTGTGTCTGCAACGCCGCCTACGAGCTGGGCTCCGATGGGAAACAGTGCTACAGTGAGTTGTTATTCCGTTTGACCATGTTACAGAAAGTCACCACACAGTGCTATATTAACACTCACTGCGTAAAACTGACAGGAATTGAGATGGAGATTGTGAACAGCTGCGAGGACAACAACGGCGGATGTTCACACCACTGCCAGCATTCCAACAGCGGGCCGGTTTGCTCCTGTGACCGCGGTCACTGGCTGGATGACGACCTGAAAACCTGTGTTGGTGAGAGATCAGTCACATTGTACCAGCACATCCCTTGTTGCTTGATCATTTAAATGCTCTACTCCAAGTTCTTTGTAGTTTTTAGGGTGCGTTCACATTTGTTATGTTTGGTCCATTTCAAATGCAATCTGGTGCCTTTTGCTCTGCTAGTATGGTTCATTTGGCGAACACGATCCTTCAAACTCTGCTGTGCAATAACCCAGCCAGACCGAGATTGCAGGGGAAATGGGCCTACAGCGCTAACTATTTATTATTATTTTATATTTATTGGTATGGACCAAAGTACAAAGTGTGAATGCAGAATTATAGAAAAACATGGGTCATTCCAACCGACTGGTGTCATTTGCATCCCCAGGATTTCAAACGTATAAATGCACAATAAAATACTCATTTTATTTAGCATAGTGTCCTGCACAGCGATTGCATGTTTGAGAAATAATTCAAAAGATGAATTTAAACTACCACTAAAAATAGCCTGTTTTGCCTGTGACCGTTTTTAAATTTGTTACAGTGACATATAATAATAGAAATGATTCAGAAAAATATTATACTGTAAGCCGCTACTTTTTTACATTACATTTTGAACTCTGCGACTTATGACGTGATGCAGCTAAAATATAGATTTGTTTTACGACGCCGAATTAGGGCCACATTAAAAAAAAAACCATTTAAGATTACGATATTAAACACCGTAATATTACGAGATTTAAAGTCATAAATTTACGAAACTAAAAGTTGTAATTTTACAAAAAAAAGACAATCTTTTATTTATAATGAGACAGCAAAACATGGCAGTTGGCCACAAACAGGTTATCTTGGGTTAGCATCATGATTAGCATCATCTCACCGGTACCCTCACTAACCCTGCCCCCCCCACATAAAGCTAGCTTTTCATAGCTGTCTCAGACATGGAAGAAAAAACCTTCCTCCGGCATCAGACAAGCTTTTATTTTTAACGGGGACAGCAAAACAAAGCAGTTGGTCTAAATTTGATCTCCATAAGGGGTAAAAAGTTTGGGAGCCACTGCACTAGGGTTTTGAAAATGCGCAGATGCCTTCAGCGTGTAGAAGAAGACAACGCTAGTTTTGGACGTGCTCAAAAAAAACCGCAGCATGAATGCCAAATATTTTGTATTTTTCACAACCTCATCGTGGAGATGAAAAGCGACATCGAGAGCGACAGAGAGACGGAAAATGTGTGTGACGGAGATGTTCTTAGGCTTTTCAACTCTTCAAAGACGATTAAAAAAGACGACCTCAGTGGTTTCAGTGAACAGGAAGAGAATGAATAAAAACAGTGACTTTTCTGTTATGTTTACGTTTTACTGCCGTGTTACAGACACTGTTTGGAAACAAGGTACATAAACTAACATTCACAAAATCGGTGTCTTCTTTTCCTTTTTGCTTATTTCTTCTGTGTAAATACCGTATGTACACAATTTCACAACATAGCGGTATATATGCACGGCATATAGTCCGGTGCGGCTAATATATGTAAAAATAACAAATAATATAAAAAATATTGTACATTCTTTTACATTTGTGTTAGAAATATTCTGTAAGTCACATGGTCAACAAGAAGTGACATCCTTTGTGTCCTCTGCAGGCCTCTCAGAGGCCAGTGTTCATTTGTACTCATTTGTACTCATTTGTTTTTTAAATATTTGATGATATTTTGACTATTACTGGGTGTAAATTAAAGTGTCAGCACAGTACTTTTATGTAATTAATTTATTTGTAATACATTTTGTTGGTCGAATCACTTTATTGTGCTTTGTTTCAGGATGTTATTGACATAAATGCCATGCGGCTACAGTGTATGTAATGTATTCGCTGTCAGGCCAGTTTTTTAAATCCATCATCTTGACTTGGTAAACTTTTTAAAAAGTGACAACAAGCAAATGGCGCTGAGTCATATATTTTTGTTGTATTTAAAAGATTATTAATACAGTTAGACCAAAAATGCTGTTATCATCACTTTTCCTCACTGGCCTTTTAAACCTGCACAATTTACATGGTATCATTAAACAACGTGTTTGAAGGGAAAAGGCGCCCTGCAGTCATGTCATAAAAGTTGTGTGGTTGTGCTGCGTTGTGTTTGGCAGACGTGGATGAGTGTGGCCAGCAGAGCTCCTGCTGCCAGCAGAACTGCGCCAACTATCCTGGAGGTTACGAATGCTACTGCTCAGCAGGGTACAGGCTCAACTCAGATGGATGCAGCTGTGACGGTATGCGTGTTTGAAAATGAAGACCTAGTGAGGTTCTGTTCTACATTTACATTTACATCACTGTCCCTGTAGACATAATATTTATTCTACAAGAACTTGGAAGATGATTTGATTGAACATTAACACAAAGATCGAGCACATTATTATTTACCTAAATGGCCAAGAGGATGGGGTATTAATACAAAGCAGGCGGGAATTGGAGAGGGCTGTTATTTTTTATGTGAAAACTTATGACATAGAAAAACTTAATTTTATAATTTTAATAATAATTTGGAGTGCTTGAGAAAGACCACATTTATTCACATATTGTGTAACACAGCAACAACAGAACCAATGTTGCACGAGCAAACTGATGAGCCAGCATTAATACAGCTGAGTGCGTTGTAAACAACACTATAATACTTAAAATGAAAAACAAAAACGCATCAAGAGGTTGCCTACTGCCACAACTGGTAATGTGTTTTGACCTGGCGCTTATCTGAGACCCTTAGCAGTTATTTACTTTTTGTAAACTATTGGGTGGCCATAGGAACCTATGTGGGTAATTTAATAAAAAATTCTCTATTCGGTCAAGCTCCCTTGTTTTTCTTTGACTTTCACTTTTAACATGTTTTTACAATGTTGTTTAAGATGTCGATGAGTGTCTGGCAGCCAACGGTGGTTGTGATCACACATGCCAAAACAACGCCGGCTCATATCAGTGTTTCTGCCGACGAGGTTTCCGTCTGGACGAGGACCGCCTGTCTTGCATCCGTAATTATTTTTCTAGCACTTTAAAATGCCGTGGAGAGTGCGACTCCCTCTCCACTGCAAGACGTCCAACACACAACCAAACTCTTCCTTTCTCCAGCTCTGGAGGATCCATTTGAAGCCCTGTCCAGCGGGGCCGCCATTGAGCTACCTCTGATTCGTCCCCAACTCACTTTGCTGCACGACTACAGCCAGCCCCTGGAGCGCTACGACGACTATGAGGATGACGAGGGGGAGCTGAGGGCTGAGAGTAATCTGGCTGAGAAGTTTGGTGTGTACTACTCGGATGTTAGGAAGCTTCTGTGGGTGCAATGAAATCTGGTACTAGAAGTAAATATGCTTACCAAAATATGACAAGCAAGTCTCTGTGTGATGCCTTTTTAGCATCTCTGCGGCGTTCAATTAGTACACCTCTTGCTCCCAGACTGTTGGTACACACTGTAGCCTGGAATGCCGAGGCTTACACAAACCGGCAGCTGGAAGTCAAAGGCTCCCAAATGATCAGATTAAAGGTCAAGTGTCATGATTAGAGTCCGGACAGGAGGCTACAACTCGACTTGACGTGCCTATTATTGGTTTAATCCAAGTTTCATAAAGTCAATTTCATGCTTTCATGAATTGCAGTGTGCTTGGACGACACTTTTGGCCACGACTGCAGTTTGACGTGTGATGAGTGCTCCAATGGAGGCAAATGTAATCTGTGGAAGAACGGCTGCGATTGTCCCGACGGCTGGGCGGGAATAATTTGCAACCAGAGTGAGCGCATACACACACACACAATGGATGAATGCTGGCATTATAAAAGTGAAATGATGAATTTCATTAGGATTACAAAAAAATGTTGGGTTCAAAGTTTCCAAAGCTGAACAATGAAACTATGGAATCACAGGAAAATTAAAAGGAAATACACGCGACCATAATGAGGATACGCGGCATAGAAAATGGATGGATATGGAAATAAAAAGAAAAATAATAATACGAAAATGTACAAATGTGGTGATTCATTTTCAATTTTGTCATTGCTTTTTGTGCATTGTCTTTGCTTTTCCCATTTTATTGTTGGTTTTCCTTTCTTGTCTTTGTCTTTTCCTATTTACTTGTCCACTTTGCATTTACCGGATGCCTGGGGCTAACTGGTAAAAGCTATTCATGGACCAGCCTTTGCTGTGGGAGCGTCCTTCCGCCAGGGAGACTAGTCAATACCTGACGCCACGATTCCAGCTTGTAGTGGCTATGTTTAAATACAGTTCTTAGCGCGGGTGACGGGAAGCAGGAGACGGACAAGAAGTAACATCACTATCGTGCCGCCATGCACATATTTTGCGTGAACTTCTTACACGATGGAGTCCACATCAAAGCTGCTGATGGAAGCAGCTAACAGGCTGGATGGGACTTGTCAGCAAAGGCTGTCCATTAATTGACATTGCTTTTACCAGTTAGCCTCAGGCATCCGGTAAATGCTAAGAGGACAAGCAAATGGAAAGGAGAAAGTCAGAAGAGGAAAATAAATGATAAAATGGAAAAAATAAACAAGAACAATACAGAAAAAGCAATGACAAAATGGGAAAAGAATATGACTACATTTATATATCATAGTATTATTGAATCTCTTTATATTTCCACATGTATTTCCGTTTAATTTTGGTAGTCCTGTGTTTCCATATGAAACTTCATAGATATTCACCTCCTAGCGTCACACAGTGAATATAGTTAAAATAGCAGTTTTTCCTTAAATATAATAAAATAAAATAATCTGAGTTGTGTAGTTAAATCAGTAGGGACCAAAACATAAAGGATTTGGACGTTAATAAATATGCCAACATATAACAATATTTATATTTATTGTTAAAAATATTTTTTAAATTTTTAATTTACAGATTATTATTCACATACTAGTATACCCTGCCTTTCAGTCACCTGGGATAGGCTCCAGCCTACCCCCATAACCCTAGCGAGGACAAGTGGCGTAGAAAATGGATGGATGGACAGATAATTAACATATTTTTACAAAATAATTTATCTAGTATTTATATATTTTATTTAAAGTATTTATTATATTTTTTATTATTTTTTAACATAAGAATAAATCCTTTTAGCAATGCTGTTTTCACTTTGTAATGTATATTCGCTTTATTTATGATGTAATTAGATCTCATTCATTCTTCATTTTGGAAATGGAAAGAAAATTGTGAATAATCCACTAAAAATAAAACATTTTAATGTGTTGCACCAAAAGTTTATATCTTAGATGTAACATAAACATGAACAGAAATTGGGTAACTTGTAGTGTAATCTTTGTCCATTCCTGTAAAGAAATAATTGTCTATTGGACTGTGTTTTTAATAAAGCAAGTGCTGATATTTAATCTTTTGTCATGTTTTTTTTTTATGTCCCAGCATGTCCGGGAGACTATTTTGGTAAAAACTGCTCCTTCCCCTGTAAGTGTAAAAATGGTGCCAGCTGTGATCCTGTAACCGGGAGCTGTCGCTGCCCACGGGGGGTCAGCGGAGAGTTGTGCCAGGATGGTGAGTCCCGCCTTTCACTTTTCCTTTGAAAACATATTTTACTTGTATAAAAATCTATTATCTTCATCATCATTTATTTGTATGCACAGGCTGTCCAAAGGGTTTTTATGGCAAGCAGTGTAATAAAAAGTGTAACTGTGCCAACAATGGACGCTGCCATCGCACCTATGGAGCCTGCCTGTGTGACCCCGGACTCTATGGACGCTTCTGCCACCTCCGTAAGACCCCCTAAACCCTCCTTTAAAAAATTAATTATTTTATAACAGATAATACAAGACAGGGTAGATTATGCCCATCTACAGCATTTTACAAACGAGTTTGAACCTGCTTCAGTTTGCTTAAGTAAGACAATCTGCTGAGTCTCAACTCATCGTATGTTACAGAATGTGTTCTTCTCATTACTAATACCTCAAAAGTCAAGCAAGGAAAACCAGTTCAACAAACCTCCATAGGTTCAAAAACCCTTTTTTTACCTATTCACCCGTGTAAATGCGCAACCGATGGCTGCTTTCCATTTTAAAAAACAAAAAAATGACGAACCCAGTTGGGATTGATAATTGACATTGGATTGTGTTCTTCTTTCCCCCCTCTCGTCGTGTAGGTGGCAGTAGGGCACACGACAAAGTGGCTAATGACAGCTAAACACGTCAAAGTTTTTGTGTCTTCCTGCATCAATAATAAAAAAACACCACATTCTGAAATGTTACAGCTCTCAGTGTTAAAGTCCAATCAATCATCAGAACTTTTAGGATAAATATTATGTCTGAGGGAATATTGTTTCTCCTTCAGCTTGTCCAAAGTGGACTTTTGGTGCTGGCTGCTCAGAGGAGTGTCAGTGTATTCAACAGAACACTGTGGAGTGTCACCGTCGCTATGGCACCTGCATCTGCAAACCCGGTTACCAAGGCAACACCTGCAAAGAAGGTCAGCTGGTGCATGTCACTGTGTTCCTGATGTCCTTGTTTTCTCCTCTGAGCATGAGACCTCTGCTTCTTGCTCCAGAGTGCAACCCCGGAATGTATGGAGGCGGCTGCGAGAAGAAGTGTGTGTGCCCGGTGGGGGTGTCATGTGACCATGTGAGCGGCGAGTGCCAACGAAACTGCCAGCCGGGTCGCAATGGCACGGGCTGTGATCAAGGTGGGTGGTCTCGCTGTTGAAGGCTCCTTTACTCGAATTTGGAGATAAATCTTCCTGTGTGTTTGTCCTCCATTAGACTGTCCCGAGATGACATTTGGTCCTGGCTGTGTCCATCCCTGTAACTGCACCGGCGCCCCCTGTGACAAAGTGACCGGACAGTGCAGATGTCCGGCAGGCACTACTGGGAAGAACTGTGACACGTGTGAGACGATGATCACAAATTAGTCACATATATCGTCACAATGATAACTTTAACAATCATTATAATGCTAAATGATACATTTGCTTACAGTGTGTCCTGAGGGGTTTTGGGGCGTGGCCTGCTCAGAAAAATGTCCTCTTTGTGACAATGGAGCAGTGTGTGATAAACACAATGGCTCATGTAACTGCCTACCTGGCTTCCTGGGAACACTCTGCCAGAACTGTGAGTACGGTAAAAATCTATAATTAAAAAATAATAATCTAGGAATATAGTATATATTATGCATCAAATATTTAGCCTAAATCTTAAACATTTTAAAGCTAAATAATAATAGTCCATCCATCCATTCATTTTCTATAGGGCTTATACTCATAATAATCATTTTAATAATATTGATAATATATTTTACAATATCTAATAAAAGGTACCCGCGACCCTAATGAGGATAAGCGGCATAGAAAATGAATGAATGAAAAATAAAAGTTAGTGCAAACTTTCAGATTGCTAGCAATCTTTTACAAATAAATATACAATATTTAAAAAATATATACAGTATGTTTAAAGGTATTTATCTTACCTTTAAATATATCAATTCAAACCTTTTCAGATAGATAGCTAGATAGGTAGCGCTTCCATGTTCCCAATGTAACATCGATAAAAATACAGAATATACACAAAACATACAGTATGGGAATAGGGCGCAGCAGCCTTACAATAAGATAGACAGAATATTATATACACAGTGATTGAAAAGTTAAATTATTCATAAGTTGTAATATTTGTCTCTATTTTGTGGGTATGTTCCATGATGTTTGGGCAAGTCCAGTCTACCAAACCCCCGACCTTGGAAGAACTTGAAGGGCGAATACGAGAAGTTATGTCTTCCATTCCACAAGAGTTTCTTGTGAAATCGGCTTTAGAAACTGGTGGCGCCCATATTGAATTTTAAATAAAACTCCATGAAACACACTTGCTACTCATGAACATTTCTTGTAAGAATTCTAGTTCAGAAATAAATGACAAGTACTTAAAAATAGGGAGCTACCTACTCTGTAAATGATATGCCCCATGACCCTAATGAGAATAAGCTGCATAGAAAATTGATGAATGGATGGATACAGTATATATTATTATTGTAATATAATATATATTATAATATTTTGAGAATATTTACAATGACATCAATTCATTCACTTACAGGGCTAAACTTGCTATTTTAGTTTAGACTTTAATGGTTCTGGTTTAGTTATTTTGGTGGAGAGTCAATTTATGATCTTATACAGAACAAGCTATACACTGACTAATTTACTTTTTATTGAAATGTATTTTATGTAGTGTTGCCCCATGCAAAGATATACTAACATATTTTCAGAAATGTGAGGGGTATCCTCATGATGGTTTTTCTTGGCTACACCAAAGCGGTCTATGTTTATTTATAGTGTTATATAACACCGATACTGAAGCCCTAGTTGCTCATGAGGATACGTTAACACTCTCGCCATGATATGCCCTACGTTGTAAGTCTGGCATAAGACAACCATATCCAATCAAATCAAATTAGTGTTATATCAATATTTTTAGATATTCTGGTCCTCTGCACACCCACAAACATTTTACGTCACCAAATAATCATTTAAGTGCATGATTTTTTTCAGGGTTTCTATGTCTGTTTTTATTTAAAATTGTACTCCAAATCACCCGCACGGTGGATGAGTGGGGTTGCGTTTTGGCCTCACGGTCAGGAGGTACTCCGGTTTCCTCCCACATTCCAAAAACATGCATGTTAGGTTAAATGAAAACTCTAAATTGTCCATCGGTATAAATGTGAGTGTGAATGTTTGTATGTCAGCCCTGCGATTGACTGGCGACCAGTCCAGGGTGTACCCCGCCTCTAGCCCAAAGACAGCAGGGATAGGCTCCAGCGTACCGGTGACCCTAATGAGGATGAGCGCTATAGAAAATGAATGAATGAATGAAGGTACTCCATATCCCCTGTTTCCATGTTTTACTTTCTTTAATGTCTATAAAATACTTTAAAAATGGGATCATGGGTACTTGTACATTGCATGTGTATACACATGAAGAAGGCATCAAACATTCAAAGGTTTTATGTCTTCTGTCCCTAAAATTACCATTCAAGTCCTAGAATGTGATGGTGTGTCTTCATCTTTGTCTCTCATGCAGCATGTCCAACTGGGCGTTTCGGTCTGGGTTGCCAGATGAAGTGCGCGTGCGAGAACAACGCTCGTTGCGACACAGTGAGTGGTCGCTGCACCTGCGCCCCCGGCTGGACTGGTCGCAACTGCAGGAAAGGTAAAGGCACACAACAGAACGTGTTCATTCCACACAAGACTCCACTAATCACGTGACGCTGATCCTGGACACCATGTTGACCCAGCGTGCGACACAGGCCACTGGGGTGTGGACTGTGCTGAGATCTGCCACTGTCAAAATGGAGACGGAAGCTGTGATGCTGTGACGGGTCGCTGCAACTGTGAGGCTGGCTACACCGGAACCCACTGTCATCACGGTAAGTGCTACCTCTGAGTCATTGTGCTCAGTGAACGACTCTGCATGATTTAGGCAGCACAGTCAAATCATAGTATCAGTATCAATTATGATAATAATGAATTATTATTGTATCCTCAGAGTGTCCAGCAGGTATGTTCGGTCTTGGTTGTCGCCGTCGGTGTCAGTGTGACAATCGGGCGTTGTGCGACCACGTGAGCGGCGCCTGTACCTGCCAGGTGGGATGGACCGGAACATTCTGTGAAAAGCGTAAGAGACAAGTTCTGTCCAAATAGTTGAACTCCTCAATGAGCATAGAGCATACTGAAGTATCATAATATGTTTTATGTCTCAGCATGTCCTCAAGGATTCTTTGGAATGGACTGTCAGAAGAAGTGTTTGTGTCTTAATGGAGGCCGCTGTGACCCGATCAGCGGGGTTTGCTCCTGTTCTAGTGGCTGGACCGGACCCTTCTGCAACCAAAGTGAGTAGAATGTGTATGAAAATATATTCAAATACAGTATGTAACCAAAATTGTTTTTATATTTTTAAAAATATATTCAAGGTTGTACAGTCATGTTTGTGGTTTGAAAACTCCATTACGTTGTTTCAAAAATATATGAACTAATAAATCATCATTTTTGTGGTTGAAAACGGCCTATTATTTGTCAACATTTTTTTTACACATTTTTTGTCTAAATTAAATATTTCAAGCATAAAAATGGCTAACTTAACCAGTTATTAGTTAATTAATTAATTAAGACATTCAGAAGACGCATTATAAGATGTTCTGATGATACGTAGTATTCTCCACTGACCACTAGGTGTCAGTAATGATACTGTAATATTCGGTGAGACACACAAGACACCAGATTTGATTGCTGGAATAAAAGGCATTTATTGCAGGTTTGAGTTACCTCACAACGGGCACAATAATCCCTCAAAAATTCCTAATAAAAACCCGGGATACTATTGCGGCCGTGACCCGCAATAACTCTGAACCCCCAATGTCACTTTCTGTCTGCCACTACTGACACCTAGCAACCATTGTAGAATACTACACTACTACTACTGTATTGTGGTGCTTTGAATGTAGTACAACAGCGGTCCCCGAACTTTTTATCACCACGGACCAATTGTCAACGCTTGACAATTTTGTCACGGCCCGGTGGGGCCTTATGATATCGCTAAAGAAAGAACTCACCATAACGCCAAACCAGTACAGTTTGCCACCAGTCAATCACGGGGCAGACATAAAAACATTCACACTCACACGGACAATTTAGAGTCGCCAATTAACCTAAATGCATGTTTTTAGAATGTGGAAGAAAACCATAGTACCCGGAGAAAACCCACGCACACACGGGGAGGACATGCAAACTCCACACAGAGAACCCTGAACCTCCTGACTGTGAGGCCAACATGCTACCCATTCAGCCACCGTGTGGCCCTTTAGAGAGCCGTTCTCCGCATATTATGCAGAGCGGGTATGCGGGTATCACCATCGTGATAAATCCATATTTTAAGTAGGACTCCTGGTGTTGTCTGTTTTTAAGCGTTCTCTTTTTGTAAGTCATAGGCTCTTCCCCTGGCTCTTCATGGAGCCTTTTCTCCTTTGCAAAAAAACTGTCCAAAGATGACTCATTTTGCTAGCTCATGGGAACGGGTTACATTTTGGCGCACAAGTGACCGAGATGCAACCAAGAGAATCCGGTCATGTTTCAAAATAAAAGCTCATACAAATAGCTAATTATTTCTTGTGCGACCCAGTATCAAGTGGTCCGGTGGTTGGGGACCACAGTACTACACCGTGTTCAAAAACATCTTTATAATTCAATTCAAATACATCTTCTGAATCCCTTATATTTGTTTTTCATTTATTTATCCATTTGTTTGCCTAAATGCGTAATTTAGTCAAAAAATACATACCATTATCTTAAACATGCATATTTTTGACTAGGACCTATTAATTATCTGCAATATTTGCCATATTTATTTTAAACAAGTGATATAGAAAATGAATGAATGAATGAAATTTATATTAAATACATTTCCTTTAAATATTTTTTTATGTTTATTTATATTTTTCCATCCATCCTACCATTTTCTATACCGCTTATCCTCATTAGGGTCACGGGGATGCTGGAGCCTATCCCAGCTGGCTTTGGGCGAGAGGCGGGGTACACCCTGGACTGGTCGCCAGTCAATCGCAGGGCACATATAGACAAACAAACATTCACACTCACACGGACAATTTAGAGTGGCCAATTAACCTAACATGCATGTTTTTGGAATGTGGGAGGAAACCGGAGTACCCGGAGAAAACCCACACACGCACGGGGAGAACATGCAAACTCCACACAGAGATGCCCAACGGAGATTCGAACCCAGGTCTTCCAGATCTCCTGACTGTGTGGCCAATGTGCTAACCACTCAGCCACCGTGCGGCCCTTTATATTTTTCCAATATTGAAAAAAATGCATTTGGATGTGTGTAATGATGATGAATTGTTTTAAGAAATACATATTATATATATATTTTTTATATATATACAGTATATACAATTATTTATATATCAATATATATATTATATTATGTCTTAATACTTTTATTTTATTAAACATTTATTTATGTGTACATCAATTGTTTGCATTTTTGCACACATTTTTAAACATATTTAAAGATGAACTTTGTAAAAAAAAATATTGAATCTATATTCACATGATTCCATTATTTTCAATGCATAGTGAGTGATGCCATGGTGAGTGCTTCTTATCTGGAAGGTTCTGGAACATCCCAGAAAGTTTGTATGGCTGCTGATTAGCGGGGAATCAGAAACTTTAGTGAAAGTCCATGTCATGTTTCCGACTGCTATCAAAGTGTAATTTCCACTTTTGATTATCAGAGTTCAACAGAAGGTAACGCTATTAAATATCTCCTCATGGCAGCGTGCCCGAGTGGTTTCTATGGCGACGGCTGCAACCAAACCTGCTCCTGCCATAACGGCGGTGTCTGCCACCCGGCCAGCGGTCTGTGTGCGTGCACGGCGGGCTGGAGCGGCGCCAACTGCACAGAAGGTGAGCATCCATCTGCAAAGTAATGGTCAGCACCTGACAGGTAAATACCAGCTCAACATTTCCTTCCCAGAATGCCCTGTTGGGTTCTACGGTGTCGACTGTCAGCACCGCTGCCTTTGTCAGAATGGAGCCGCCTGTGATAAAGCCAGTGGGAAGTGCTCCTGTTCCAGCGGCTGGACCGGAACCGCTTGTGAGCTGGGTGAGACTAGTCCAAATGTTCTAACCACTCTTGGACAGGATATGAGCTTAATTTCTGTCTTACTTTTGGATGTTTGGATATAATCCTCACCGATTCACTCAATCAACTGGTGAGATCTTGCAGATCCAGCCTGCAGACCAGAAGATCAGAACCAGATTTTTTCCTCTGCTGGGATCTGGTCTCTATCTGACTCGGCTGATTGTCTCATTGTGTTTTTTCCTTCACACATTTCACTTTGACACAGCTCTTATGACTTGTTTATTGGACTTGAATTTGAATACTTCTTTAGAAATGGAGTAGACAACACCCTGCCAACCATTACAAGTATTAATGAGTAGATTCATCTACAAAATGAAGTGGAAGCTGACAGCAAACAAAACACGGTGGAGCCTCTAACATGCAAATTTCTCTCATAGGAAACAATGCAAAGTGAATTAATATGTTCTAGGGTGGCCATCATAAAATCTTTATTAACTGTACAGTAATATTTAAGTAACATCAAACATTCTTGCATAATTTTTAAGTTAATCATTGAATAACAAATGTTAAGGGGGGTGATACTGTTCAATTGTTCATCTTTTACTGACCAGTCACAAAAACTCTATTTTAATTTTGGAGATTATTTTTTAAATTGCACACAACTCAAACTTTCTGACCTCATATTTAGTTGGTGATTTTGGTGATAAACATTCTTTCAAAATCACTAAGATGACCACATTTTGCAAGATGACTTAATTGATTCTGTGGTTTCTCGTACCTAAACGAGTGTTTTTTCCCCCCTCACAGAGTGCTTGGTGGGACGCTTTGGGGCCAACTGCCAAAGCGAGTGTGAGTGTGAAAACGGCGGCCAGTGTGACAGACAGACTGGACGGTGCAGCTGCAGCCTCGGTTGGAAGGGAGAGCGCTGCCAGGACGGTGAGGGGTCTAAACTGAAGCATCATAAACAGTAACACAACTCCCGATTATGGGTTCTCACTGGTACTTCCTTACGCATTCCAGCGTGTGAGCCTGGCACGTTTGGATCCCACTGTATGGAGAGATGTCAGTGTGGGCAGGGAGCGTCATGCCACCATGTCACTGGAGAGTGCCAGTGCCCACCTGGATGGAGAGGAAAACACTGTGACAAAGGTATGAACTCATGTTTCATGTGTAGCAACATTTTTGTGCTGTTTTTTTCAGAAATATTGTTATCTGCATATTCTTTAAAATATATTTAATGGTGTGTTTACATTTTTGCAATATATTTTTTTAAATGTTTTCAAAACTGTATCAAAATTGTTTCCATATTTAAAACATATGTATATTAAAATACAGAATAAATGTAAAAATTAAAACACTTAAAAACAAAATAATTGAATTTGTCTTTTTTTTTAATAATACAAATATATATTTAAATATGTATTTACATTTTGCAATATTTTTAATAATATATATAAACAATTTATTACATTCCATTCCATTTTCCTCCGCTTATCCGGGTCCGGGTCGCGGGGGCAGCAGTTTCAGTAGGGAAGTCCAGACTTCCCGGTCTCCGGCAAACTCTTCCAGCTTTACCGGGAGGACACCAAGGCGTTCCCAGGCCAGCTGTGAGACATAATCTCTCCAGCGTGTCCTAGGTCTTCCTCGAGGCCTTCTCCTGGCTGGACATGCCCGAAACACCTCACCAGGGAGGCTCCCGGGAGGAATCCGGACTAGATGCCCGAGCCACCTCAACTGGCTCCTCTCGATGTGAAGGAGCAGCGGCTCTACTCTGAGCTCCTCCCGGATGGCCGAGCTCCTCACCCTATCTCTTAGGGTGAGTCCAGCCACCCTACGGAGGAAACTCATTTCCGCCGCTTGTATCCGCGATCTCATTCTTTCGGTCATGACCCATAACTCATGACCATAGGTGAGGGTGGGAACGTAGATCGATCGGTAAACAGAGAGCTTTGCCTTCCGGCTCAGCTCTCTCTTCACCACGACGGTCCGGTACAGCGACCGCATTACTGCAGATGCTGCACCGATCCGTCTGTCGATCTCACGCTCCAACCTTCCCTCACTCGTGAACAAGAACCCGAGATACTTGAACTCCTCCACCTGAGGCAAGACCTCACTCCCAACCCGGAGGGTACAGTCCACCCGTTTCCGACNATTGCAGTTATTGCTGCTAAGGGTGCCCAAGCAGTTCTTAGGTGCAGGGGCAATGACTTTTTCACACAGGGCTGTGTGGGGTTGGATTTTTTTCTCCCTAAATAATAAAAACATTCATTTAAAAACTGCATTTTGTTTTTACTTGTGTTATCTTTGACGAATATTAAAATGTGTTTGATGATCAGAAACATTTTGTGTGACAAACATGCAAAGGAATAAAAAGTCAGGAAGGGGGCAAATAGTTTTTCACACCACTGTATATATATATATATATATTTATATGTATATATATATATACAAAGGTTTCAAAGGTTAAGTGTAATTAAAAGTATTTGTTTGTGTTGTCTTTCAGCATGTTTGCCAGGTTCTTTTGGACCGGGTTGCATGCGGAGCTGCAACTGTGCAGCGGGTACATCCTGCCACCATGTAACTGGAGAGTGCGGCTGTCCCGCTGGACTCACTGGTAGCGGCTGTGAACAAAGTAATTAGTAACTAAGAGCTACTTAGTAAGGAGTAGTAGCAAGTAGGAAGTGATGCTTGATGCTCCGCTTCCCTGGTGGCTGCAGCTTAGTAACGCATAAAAACGTTCCCCTCTCAGTTTGCCTTCCAGGAACGTTTGGGCCCAACTGCAATCGAGTGTGTCAGTGCTCTGAACCCAACCAGCTCTGCCACCCAGTGTCTGGATTGTGCTTCTGCGCCCCAGGATTCCACGGACCCAAATGTGACCAAAGTGGGTCTCCCAGGAAAATATATGCAAAACATTTTTGGTAAAGGTAACATTTTATTTCTCATTCAAGCATGTGGAGCGGGTCGTTATGGTCCCAACTGTGAAAGGGAGTGTCAGTGTGCCAACGGGGGCGTTTGCGTCCCCTCCACAGGCGCCTGTGAATGTCCTGCAGGATTCATCGGCGCTCGCTGCAACATCAGTGAGTCATGTGACCTGACAAACGACAACACGAGACGTGATTCATACGACGTGTCTTGTGTCTCCCTGGTGACAGCGTGTCCTGACGGACGCTACGGACTGGACTGCGCTCAAGTGGCTCGGTGTGGGGACGGAGGAGCTCGGAACGACCTGGTGAGCGGTCGCTGTGTGTGCAAGCCTGGAAGAAGAGGAGAACACTGTACAGACAGTGAGTGATCATGAAGGACCATAGCTTCCAAAGGAAAGCCAAATCTTCTGTTTCAGGCTCAAACTGTGGATGTCATACTGTATAATCTTTATTTACCTAAACTTCTCATGGACATGAATAAAGTATCCATCCATACATCCACCTATGGTCATGAGCTTTGGGTAGTGACCGAA
The DNA here is from genome assembly GCA_024372805.1 of Oostethus manadensis. Classification (NCBI taxonomy): domain Eukaryota; kingdom Metazoa; phylum Chordata; class Actinopteri; order Syngnathiformes; family Syngnathidae; genus Oostethus; species Oostethus manadensis. Next base: position 1,752,632 of record QODF01000279.1, read on the forward strand.
AGGACAAGATTGCAGGTACAAGCGGCCGAAATGAGTTTTCTCCGCAGGGTGGCTGGGCTCTCCCTTAGAGATATGGTGAGAAGCACTGTTACCCGGGAGAGACTCGAAGTAGAACCGCTGCTCCTCTGCATTGAGAGGAGCCAGATGAGGTGGCTCAAGCATCTGGTTAGGATGCCTACTGGACGCCTCCCTGGGGAGGTGTTCAGGGCACGTCCAACCGGTAGGAGGCCCCGGGGAAGACCCAGGACACGTTGGAGAGACTATGTCTCTCGGCTGGTCTGGGAACGCCTCGGCATCCGCCAGGAAGAACTGGACGGAGTGGCCGGGGAGAGGGAAGTCTGGGCTTCCCTGCTTAGGTTGCGAGCAATGTAGGTTTGAGCAATGCAGTCACCTTTTCCTGTCACCACTGCAAGTAAGCATGGAAAACGCTTGTTTTTTGTAGTTTGTTTACATTCTACCACTTTTGGGGTGTTGGGGGTATAGGACATGATGAAAATAATCTACTTCCGGGTCAAATGTTTGCCATCATAACACTTTTATTCTTTATAGGGGGGGTCAAATGATTAAACATTTTAATCAGATTAATCACTTTTAAAAATAATTAATCATGATTAATTACCGTTTGCAACGTACATTTGTACTGTATTTTACTGAAAAAAAGAAATAAGACAGAACAGAGTTATATATTGTATATTTGTATCTATTAAGAATTCCAAATGAAATGAAAACTAAATGAAGCTAAAAATAGCACACATGACTAGACATCTATTTACGTAACACTAGTTTTTTTTAAAAGTAGCACAACATTTGAATCATCACATTTCTTATGGGAAATGAGGGATTGCGTTCAAAGACACCACGTAACTTAAGCATACCCGTCTGTCAAGCGTAAAAAGAAGCCAACTTCACCTTTACTGTGTAAAATGTTCACAACAATAAAAGATGTCGTCCATCAGGCTGTCCTCCAGGCTGGTTCGGCTCAAACTGCATGCTGCGTTGCAACTGCAGTAATGGCGCCGTGTGCCACCCGGTGACGGGGAATTGCACCTGCAGCCTAGGATGGACCGGCCCACGATGCGACACCGGTGAGCACCCTCACCACGGAGCATCGTTTTTATTAGGGCCACAAACTGTCACAAGATTTACTTTATTATTTTTTTTCTGTCTTTTCTTCCCAGAATGCCCGGCGGGTAAATTTGGCGCCAACTGTCAGCTGACATGCAAGTGTGAAAACAATGGGACATGTGACAGTGTGAGTGGGACGTGTCACTGTGGTCCAGGATACTATGGACATATGTGTGAGCATGGTGAGGAAAAGACCTTTTAATTGGTTTTATTTGCACTCCACTGTGCAGAGTACCAGGCTTTGTTTACTAGTGGGACCTTTATTTGCAATAGTAACATTATTAGCAATATTGCATTTATTTCAGATTTACAAGCAAACGGATGGATGATTAGTTCCAAATTTTTGATACAATCCAAAATTTAAAAAATTGTACACATGAAAAAAATTGTAATATTATAATTATACTCCATATCTAAAATATAGTATATGATATAGTAACATGTAATTTAAAATCAATGTTATGATTAATTACATAATAATTCCTTACAAGAATAAATGTACATTTTTATATTTTTAAATATTTCTATTATTGAGGTGGACAAGTATTTTATTTGTATTTGAGTCCAGTGGTTGACTGAAGTGAAATACTGCAGTGGCGACCAGTCCAGGGTGTACCCCACCTCTCGCCCAAAGTCAGCTGGGATAGGCTCCAGCATCCCCGCGACCCTAATGAGGATAAGCGGCATAGAAAATGAATGAATGAATGAAATAAAGTATCTATAAGGCTTAAGGCTTTTGTTTGGAGGAAAGCCTTTACAATATTTTTGCATTTTTCTAATTATTCATTCATTCATTTTCTATACTTCTTATCCTCATTAGGGTCGCGGGTATGCTGGAGCCTATCCCAGCTGACTTTTGGGCGAGAGGTGGGGTACAACCTGGACTGTTCGCCAGCCAATCGCAGGGCACATATAGACAAACAAACATTCACACTATAAAGGACAATTTAGAGCGGCCAATGAAGCTAACATGCATGTTTTTGGAATGTGGGGGGAAAGCGGAGTACCCGGAGAAAACCCACACACGCACGGGGAGAACATGCAAACTCCACACAGAGATGCCCAACGGAGATTCAAACCCAGAACCTCCTGACTGTGAGGCCAACCTACTACCCATTCATCCACCATGCGGCCATATTTCTAAATATATAAACTATATTTCTTAAAAAAATAACACTTGGAAAACATAGTCATATTAGAGAAACTTGAATGTAACATTACGAGAATAGTAATATTTTTCAGGATAAAAATAAATACAAATAAAATGTTATTTTTCTGAGGAAAAATAAGAAAAATGGTAGTGTAATTTTGTTTTGTTTGGAAAAAATTAACAATACATTTGTATAGTAATTTTTGTTTATATTTAAAAATATAATCATTGATTTTTTACAAATTGCATTTAATTATAACACTTTCCTAATATATTTGGAGTATTTTGAGTCAAGTTGGCCACACAGTCAGGAGATTTGGAATACCAGGGTTTGAATCTCCGCTGGAATCTATGTGTGGAGTTGGCATGTTTTCCCCGTGCGTGCGTGGGTTTTCTCTGGGTACTCTGGTTTCCTTCCACATTCCAAATATATACATGTAAGGTTAATTTGCGACTCTAAATTGTCCATAGGTATGAACGTGAGTGTGAATGGTTGTCTATACTGTATGTGCCCTGCGACTGGCTGGCGACCAGTCCAGGGTGTACCCCACCTCTCGCCCAAAAGTCGGCTGGGATAGGCTCCAGCCTATCCTGCGACCCTAATGAGATAAGTGGCATAGAAAACAGATGGATGGAAGAAGGCATGTTATTGAGAAACAGCGCCTACTAGAGTGGCGGCTACATTACGAAATGTTCTTAATGCGTCGTCTTCAGAGTGTCCCCCCGGTCTCTATGGGCTGCTGTGTCAGCGGCGGTGCGACTGTGAGGACGGAGCTTCCTGTCATGCGGCGTCCGGTCAGTGTCTGTGTCCTGCCGGACGTCATGGTGCTCGCTGCCAAAGAGGTCAGTCTCCTGACAAATGGCCTTCACGGGCACAGTGCTGTCCCCTCGTGACGAATGTTGTTCTTTTCGTATTTCAGTGTGTGAACGAGGCACGTACGGTCATGGCTGCGCTAAAGCGTGCGACTGTGACGACAACGCGTCGTGTGACCCCGTGACCGGAACATGTCTGTGCACAGCGGGACGGACTGGACACAAATGTCACGTTGGTGAGTCGAGCCTGTTCCACTTTCAAGAATAATTTCATTATTCTTATCTGATAATTCCTTCGAAATTACACTTAAAGCTACATTGCTGTGCCTCCAAGACACTCACAGTTTTACTCTGTTATAGTTTTTTTCCCATTATTACATTTTTTTTATAACAAAGGATAAAAAAGATACAAATATAATGAACTAAATGTTCTTTCTCAGTCGTGTTGTATTTTTCTTCTTGCTCTTAGAATAAAGAAAATGATGATTCTAGAGTATTCTAGTGTAGGCCGATTAAAAAACTGTATGTAAAATAAAATAGATATTTTTCTTTTAACAAAAACTCCATCCATCCATTTTCTTCCGCTTATCCGAGTTCGGGTCGCGGGGGCAGCAACCTAAGCAGGGAAGCCCAGAGGTCCCTCTCCCCGGCCACTTCGTTCAGCTCTTCCCGGCGAATGCCGAGGCCTTCCCAGGCCAGCCGAGAGACATAGTCTCTACAACATGTCCTGGGTCTTCCCCGAGGCCTCCTACTGGTTGGACGTGCCCTGAACACCTCCCCAGGGAGACGTCCGGGAGGCATCCTAACCAGATGCCCGAGCCACCTCATTTGACTCCTCAATGCGGAGGAGCAGGGGTTCTACTCCGAGTCTTTCCCGGGTGACAGTGCTTCTCACCGTATCTCACCCTGCGGGGAAAACTCATTTCGGCCGCTTGTACCCGCCATCTTTTCCTTTCGGTCACTACCCAAAGCTCATGACCAAAGGTGAGGGTAGGAACGTAGATCGACCGGTAAATCGAGAGCTTTGCCTTTTGGCTCAGCTCTCTTTTCACCACGACAGACCGGTGCAGAGTCCGCATCACTGCAGACGCCGCACCAATCCGCCTGTCCGTCTCGCGTTCTATCCTTCCATCACTGGCGAACAAGACCCCGAGGTACTTAAACTTCTCCACTTGGGGCAGGACCTCATCCCCGACCCGGAGATGGCACTCCACCCTTTCCCGGGCGAGGACCTTGGACTCGGACTTGGAGGTGCTGATTCTCATCCCAGCCGCTTCACACTCAGTTGCGAATCGAAAGCTGCGAACAGTGAGAGTTGAAGGTCACGGATCGATGGAGCCAACAGCGTCACATCATCTGCAAAAAGGCGAGACCGAATTCTGCGGCCATCAAACCGAAACCCCTCAACGCCCTGGCTGCGCCTAGAAATTCTTTAGCATTTAGCTCGTGGCAACTTTCAGCTGTTGTTTGGAACCAAGATTGTGCTGGTTTTGTTGAAACACCAATTTCATGGGCATGTCCTCTTCAGCGTAAAACATGACCTCGTCAAGTATTTTGACATATGCAAACTGATCCATGATCCCTGCTATGGGATAAGTAGGACCAACACCATAGTAGGAGAAACATGCCCATATCATGATGTTCCACTGTCTTCACTGTGTACTGTGGCTTGAATTCAGAGTTTGGGGGTCGTCTCACAAACTTTTTGCGGCTCTTGGACCCAAAAAGAACAATTTTACTCTCATCAGTCCACAAAATGGTCCTCCATTTCTCTTTAGGCCAGTTGATGTGTTCTTTGGCAAATTGTAACCTCTTCTGCACATGCCTTTTTTTTAAACAGAGGGACTTTGTGGGGGATTCTTGTGAAGATTAGCTTCACAGATGTCTTTTAAATGTCACAGTACTTACAGGTAACTCCAGACTGTCTTTGATTATCCTGGAGCTGATCATTAGCTGAGCCTTTGCCTCCTGGTTTTTCTTCCAGTCATTTTGATTGTCTTCCATTTTCTGCCATGTGCAGGGGTTGGCAACCTTTACCATCAAAAGAGCCATTTTGTCTCCTCTTCCAGTAAAACAAAAAGTTAGGGAGCCGCAAAACATTACAGAACTTGTAAACTTTTAAAAACTATAATCTTTTGTAATGTTACCTTATAGAACCACAACATTCAACAAAAGTGCAGCTACACGTGTACACCTACTTTGAGCTCATTTAAACACTCAACTGATTTGCGTAAAAAAAAAGCCAACTTAAGATAAAAAGCCAATCAGAGTTCATGTATCTGCACATTAGTGTTGTTTAATCAATACCGCTTATTTCTATGACCGTTCTATGGTTCCTGTTCTTGACTGTCTTTGCAAAGAGAGGCATTCCTTTATTTTCTGAATATTTCCTGTTTATTATTTTGTTTTATGAGAACAGGTGCTCTGATATTTTTATCAACGAGTATTTCATTTATTCTCTAACTGTGAAGGGCTTCCCATCTCATGTAAAGCCCAATGTTGCCAACTTGGCGATTTTCTCGCTAAATCTGGAGACGTTCCAAACCTTATTTTCTCAAAACGACTAGAGAAAAATGTAAAGACTTTTAATGATGAAGTTGGGAACGGAATATTTTTCTGGTATTTGCATTTTGCTTCACCAAAATAGTAATTTACTGACGGTCCCTAGAAAAAGTCAGCTGGTAGAGCGGCACTTCCTGTGCCAGCTCGCCACACCATAAAAGTGCAGTCCGGGCACGGTAAGGGAGGACAACCGCTGTAGCTACGGGGCCGAATATCCAACATCCAACTTTACCACGGTGTATTTGCAAACATAAAAGTGAAAGCACGTATTGTTCTGAGCTGTGAGTGCACAGTCAGTCAACTGCCGATACACAAAACCCGACTCTCCTGGAGTCACCATCTCGGCGATTAGCGCGTCACGGGCTGTGAGCACACAGCTACGGCGCACTTCTCGTTATAAAACATGTTGCTACGCTCCCGTTTATTACGTTGTTTTATTTTACAGCGCAGTAACTTGTTTCCGACTCAACCCAAAACTCCTTCATTTTTGTCTCACTGCTACACTAGCCTACCTCCCCCTCCCTCGCTCATCCAATCAGCAGTCAGATGACAGTTTAGATGCATTCACAGACTTTGTATTCTTTTTGAAAATGCACTTCAGTGTTTAAAAAAAATATATGTTAAGCATAAATACACAAATATAAAATAACTATAAGTTGACATTGTAGGTGTACCTAATGTTGTGTCCAGTGAGGGTGTAACTTCCTGTGGTTGAACCATAGTGGGATGTTCTGTGTCAGACTGCAGAGTGGATCGCTTTGGGCCTGACTGCACGCAGAGTTGCGAATGCAAGAACGACGCACGCTGCGACCGACGCAATGGACGCTGCAGCTGCCTGCACAGCTGGATCGGCCTCTACTGTCAGGAAGGTGCAGAGACAACGGAAATGTCGTCACGTCCCAAAGAAGGCGTGCTGCATGTCCTCTCGTCTTTGTGCATCTCCTCAGGTGGATCGCCGCGCCTCCACCTGGACAAGGGCTTAGGAACCTCCAGACAGGAACCATCCTGGCGGCAGGACACCATTAATGCTGGATGGACGTTGAATTGAACGTGGGGGGGGGACTGAGGAGATTCCACTTTGAGACACAAACTGAATGAGGAATCCTTCTTCTTTAGGACCAAAGTGGAACATCACAGCAGGAGGCAAACCAAACCACGCTGCACGTTGGTATTTAATGTTAAATATTTGCCTGTATATAGAATATTGTTTTGTACTGAAGTGTGATGCAGCCATGTTTGCAGTTACTATGTTTTGACAGCTTCAAGTTTTCTTCAGAATTGACCAAGGAGTGAGGCACACTAGAAAGAAAAAACAGAATTATTACAATAAATGTGCAATACTTTGAATAAAGTTGCTTTTCTAAAACAAAAAGGTGATAAGTTGTAATATCACAATAGTGAAATTTTCCCTCATTTAAACTTTAAATATAGATTTTTTTCATGTCAACAAACATGGAATTCAGTTTTTTGAAGACTATCCTCATATATTTGAAAAGTCTTAAAAATACTTTTTAAATATAAATACAATCCAAAATTGCTTTATATTAACAGAAATATTTATTCAAATGGAATCTGAAAAATGATTTGAACAATCCTATGAAAGTTATTCTTTTAAAAAAACAGAAAAGAGGCACGTGTTTGGTTTTGCCACAGGTCTTTAACTTTAATGGAGATGAAGCTGTACATCCTGCCTAGAGTTGCGATTCAAGCACAGTGCGGTTGGCAACGCCTGCAAAAACAAAACCCTTCCAAAAGAAAATAGAAAGTAAAAGGCGTAGGCAATGACAACTGGAACATGTATAATATATACAAAGGTCTTAGTATTTACATGAGATCTTTTCTCTTTTCTTGGGCACGTCTCCAACACAGCAGAAGAAGACTAAGTTGACTTATCGTCGTATTATTGGATGACGAAAAGGCTAAAAGATAAAAATATATATATCTCTTTATAACTTTGTCATCTACCTGTCTGATTCCACTCCCACAGCACGATCCAGCAGCGACAATGAGGATGAAAGTAGGACCTCTTAAAGGGTGAAATAGAGTGATACATCGTTGTGCATTGAGGATCTTTGATGGTAAAACTAATCGGTTCTTCCTTTTTTTCAAACACTTTCTTCTTCCAGAAATGTGATTTCTTGGATTAAGGAGTCACAGCAACGAAAAATGGCCACTTGATACTTTCCTCTTTGTTTTCTGCACAAAACCTGACTTCTCGCTCATTTGACGACATGGGCTCCAAGCCGACACTCACTCGTGCGTTCATGCCAAGCAAGGAGGCCGTAAAGTAAATATTAGTAACAGGGACACGCCTCCCAAATGAACCTTACTCTTCCCGACGCGTGAGTCTTTGCATTCTGCACAGGATTTGCTGACTAGCGTGGCCCGGTTAAGTCTCACACGGATAAAGTGGAAAAAAAGATGAGGACTGCACAAGCGTCCGTATGCTATCTTATCCTTGCAGGGGGGTCACGTTTTTATTTATTCATCACAGACAAGGGGATCTTTGGCTCCAGACGTCCCAAATATGCCACACATGCGTCTAATTTGGTGAAAGGAATTCATGCCTAAGTGGACCGGCCTGAATGTCCCCCACAAAGAAGACATGTTCCCACGATGCGCCACACAAAATCGCCTAAACACACACGGGTGGGAGGAATTGGACACGCAAAATGAAAAGCTTTGCTCGCTTCCCTGAGCTGCTGCCTCAAAGCGGGTACGAGAAATGCCTCCCTCGCTAAGACTGTTGCCATAGTAACCAGCTTGTTTACGCCAGGACTCGGCCATGACGGAAAACACCAAAACCCAATGATGGTGACGACCGGACATCCTCCACCTACCAGTAACATTTCCACTCCTTTTTCGACATAAATGTTTCTTCCGAACAAAGAAGGATAAATGCTAACAAAACGCCATTTGTGGCCCACGTGAACGTCTCAATTACCGTTATCAATGTTCCAAATTTGAACCAGATGCAAATAAAACTGAGACCTGTGTACTGCACCCAAGAATCCGGTGTTTCCCGTCGGTGGGACAAACGAGGGCAAAACATTGGAGATTAGAAGCTTATTATTCCAGTGGCTAAAAGAAACCCGACAAAGGGCGACACCGACGATCACTAAAGTGCTGATTGCTGAAGCCCACCACCAGGGAGGCTCAGACACAAACGACACGAACACGAGACGTCCAAGGAAACACCCACGAGGCTACGACACGGGCCGGGTGTCACGTAAGACGTACGGGATCCACTTGCTCGGCGTGACGGAGAGACTACATCTGACTGCCGAGCGAGCCTGTGCTTGTTTTTTTTCTTCTTCATTCTTACAAACAAGAAGGAAAAGAGTATTCTATGATTTAGAAGTAAGAGCGCAAACCTCTCTGCATACTTTTCTAAGTGAATCGCTGCCTGCCCTATCCTCCCCTCTTATCCCTTGAAGTGTGAGCGAGGAACCCCCGGTGGCCTTTTGGTGCGGCCACACTCATGCGCCGGGGTCTCGCTCGGTAGAAGCTCAAGCAAATTTAGGATCAGGCAATAAGGCGGGACGCGCTGCCGCTGCGGGCCTGCGGACGTTAAGAGCGGTAATCCTTTTTGCTGTACGGCTTGTTGCCCAGGATGCTGTCCACCTCGTGTGTGATGGACGACGACAGCTTGGGAAGGACCTGCGGATGCAAAAGACCCAGATGAGCATCGGTGAGTATTAATGAGCATCGCTGCCAAAATATCTCAGGGAAGCTTGGAGTATGTGGCTTGTGACGTGAACACTGTACATTCCCGATGTTCACCAACACACGCAAATGGCGAAAAAAACGCTCCCCCCCCCTCCAAGCCCTCCTGCTTGCTGGAAGTCACGTTTGCAATAAAAGTGACTGTTCTATTTCCTGCATTAGATTCAGCTGCAGAGCTGTCCCCTTCTCTCTTCAATTGCCATTGTTCACAATCCAAGTTTAACCCCTACATACGCCTCACACACCAGTTCAATACATTCAGAGTAAAAAATGTATCGGTACTCGCCGCTGACACAGCAGTAGTATCTGACAAGGTTTCACTTTTCCTTTTCAGCACACAACTATGGTGTGTTCAAGGACCGCCAAACAAAGTGCGGAATCTCAACACTGGACAAAAAAATCATCAGTAAAGCATGAACATGTAAACACGGTGGGCTTTCTAACACGTACATTCACGTATGCTGTACAGTTTAATTGCATTATCGAGTATTTATAAAAGATTACCGATTTTCCTGTGGAAAATATTGCCTATTTTCGGCAAAAAAATGCATTTTTTTGACCAAAAATCTGTTTCCAATGCTGAATCGTAATTATGCAAGGATCTACGGTATTTCATCAAACAAATACTCCTTTATTATATTTATATAAATTTGATTGAAGCAAATGAGCAATAGTTTTATTATTATTGTACAAGCATTTCATAGACATCCCTTGCTTTTTCATAAAGGGTCTCTGATTGATGGTAAACTGTGGGCTATTATTAGTATAAAGTGTTTGGCTATTATTAGTCAGAACACATTGAAATACAAGTAATAGGCGCAATGGCGGGAACGTGTGCTGCCGGTCGCACATTTAACCCGACCGTTAAGGGCCGGGTTGCCCCTGAAGATGCTGTGCTGCAGAGAGTACACCATGCAAATGAGGTAGGCCCCCAGGAAGATCTGTCCTGTGGACTGCAGGGACCTGATGTGTGTTTCCTGCCTGTACACCTTCCCCGCCCTGCTGGCCAAAACCAGGAAGCTGCCAATGATGGCGAGTGCTTTGGAATAAGCGCACCTTCAACCACTTGCCAGTTTGGTGGCCACAGGATTGGGTTTCTTTTACATTTGATGTGGTCCTGCTGACTTCATCAGGCCCAGATCTTCAGCACTTGCTGTATGGGATGGGACTGATGAGAATCAGCACCTCCAAGTCAGAGTCCGTGGTTGTTGCTCAGAAAAGGGTGGAGGTCCATCTCTGGGTGAGGGGATGAGACCCATGCAGTGGTCCGTTGTGGGAGCTGAGCTGAAAGGCAAAGCTCTCAATTTAGGGGTCGATCTACGTTCCTACCCTCACCTATGGTGGTGAGCTTTGGGTAGCGACTGAACGGACAATCTCGTGGGTACAAGCAGTCGAAAAGAGTTCTCTCCGTGGGCTCTGCCTTAGAGATAGGGTGAGAAGCACCGACATCTGGGAGAAACTCGGAGTAGAACCGCTGCTCCTCCGCATTGAGAGGAGGCCGGAGAGATGTCAAACGTGTAGAAGTTTTTCTGTCTGAAAAAAGACGTAGTAGCTGAGGGCACACATTTCCCGTGGGGGCACAGAACCGGGCAGGTTTAATACAACCCAACTTATTGGGCATATGAAAAATGTCATGAAGACTTTGCAACACCATGGCGTCCTGAAACATCCGAAATTGGTCAGTACTCAACGAAGCAATATCAGAATCGTAATGGAGGGGAATACGTATTGGAGGGGAATCCCAGTAAAACAAAAGTTTTACTGGGAAATCACTGATATAACTTCATTTTTTCTTTTAAATCTGGTGTTAGTGAGTACTACTAGATGGACTAGATATACAGTATATATCCAGTCATCCATTTTCTATACCGCTTATCCTCACGGGTCACGGGGGTGCTGGAGCCTATCCCAGCTGGCTTTGGGCGAGAGGCGGGGTACACCCTGGACTGGTCGCCAGCCAATCGCAGGGCACATATAGACAAACAAACATTCACACTCTCATGGACAATTTAGAGTCGCCAATGAAGCTAACATGCATGTTTTTGGAATGTGGGAGGAAACCCACACATGCAGAGGGAGTACATTTAGAACCCAAGTCTTCCAAATTTCCTGACTGTGTAACCAACTTCCTAACCACTCAACCACCGTGCAGTACAGTATATACTGTATGTATAAAGAAATTGGTTAAATAGGCATTTTATCAGTACTGTGAGGAAATAAGCAGAACTATTACTAAAATATACAAATACAAAAATTTTGTTAAATCAAAATCAGAAAAAGAAAAGATCATTAGGGTTGCGGGGGTGCTGGAGCCTATCCCAGCTGGCTTTGGGTGAAAGGCGGGATATACCCTGGACTGGTCGCCAGCCAATGGCAGGGCAGACGTACGAGCATTAACATTCTAATGGACAATTTAGTGTCGTCTCTTAACCTAACATGCATGTTTTTGGAATGTGGGAGGAAACCCGGAGAAAACCCACACATGTACGGGGAGAACAACCAAACTCCACACAGAGATGCCCAACGGAGATTCAAACCCTGAACCTCCTGACTGTGAGGCCAATGTCCTACCCACTCGACCACCGTGCGGCCCTCTTTCAAGGGTTTGTCATTAGAAATTCCGTCTCACAAAGACGACTGCAGTGACGCGCTCGGGAAATGTGAGCGTACCATTTGAACATGGGAAAATACGAAATGTTGACACGCATGCACACACACTTTGAATGTTATTTTCTCCAGCCCAGACATGATGGGAGGATGTAGTACACCCCATCCAGCCCAGACATGATGGGAGGATGTAGTACACCCCATCCGGCCCAGACATGATGGGAGGATGTAGTACACCCCATCCGGCCCAGACATAATGGGAGGATGTAGTACACCCCATCCAGCCCAGACATAACGGGAGGATGTAGTACACCCCATCCGGCCCAGACATGACGGGATAATGTAGTACACCCCATCCAGCCCAGACATAACGGGAGGATGTAGTACACCCCATCCGGCCCAGACATAACGGGGAGGATGTAGTACACCCCATCCAGCCCAGACATTCAGAGAGTGCATCTTAGCAGCAGGAGGGTAGGAAGTGCCCTTTAGCCCCCCACCCCCCGATCCTGCGCTGACCTTATTAAGCTGCTACGGTAGAGCAGCCGAGCGTGCAGCAGAACTGGCTGAGAGGCGGGCATGTACTCGGGAGAGGAGCACCGCATGCCTGCTTCGCATTCCCACCGACTTAAGAAGCTCATTTTTCAACAGCTCACCTGAATGGCTCCTATGTTCTCCATCAGCTGGTCGGTGTTGGACGCCCCTAAAAGGACGGAGCTCACCCCCTCGTTGCGTAGACACCACGCTGCAGGAATCCATTGGGACACAGATAAACGTGCAAAGTGCAGTCAATACCTTTTACACTGAAATATCAGTACTTCCCATACCAGCTCTTCACGCTCTAAAATCAATACTCAGTCAAAACAGATACTTTTGATACTTCAGTAATGTTTGTCTTCAATGTTTGTATTCACAATAAAATGACTGAATCCTGAATTCCACCCCCTTATCTGAGCTCGTACTCCTAGGTTTGGCGCTTTGCAGAATCGAGGGGCGTCCCGATTGTCCTTAAACCAAGGGGTAAGTGCTAAGGGGGGTAGACAGCCATAGAAACCAGACTTGGAACGGAAGGGTAGGCAGAGTTTCCGCGGATACAGCACTGCAGCGGCAGAAGGGAAGTAATTAAGCATAGTTATTGATTTTTTAGAGAAACGTCGCCAATGTTTGCTATGCAAGTGGAATTGTTGGTTGTGTCTAGTTATAACTAGAAGGCATCCACCTTCACTGCAATCTAATGCATTTCATAAATGATTAGCCTGGTAATTGCATTCAGTAATCTCCATTACTGAGCTATACTGGGACCTTCACGTTTCATCTCACCTATCTAACCACTCATGTTAGGGCACTCATAGTCAAGTCTGTTTGCTGGGAATTAAAGCCTTCCTAATCCACCGACCATTCTCATGGGGAGGCATTCAGTTCAATTCAAATGTCTTTGTATGGCCCCAAATCGCAGCAGCAGTCATCTCATGGCACTTTACACATGAAGGTCACAGGGAGCCGACTGAAAGCCCACACGAGCCCGCACTTGGCCACGGAGGAAAGGAAAACTTCCTCTGGGGGAAAAAACACCTCGAACAGAACCCTGGTTCTGTGGGGCGGCCGTCTGTCTCGACCGGTCGAGAATTTTAAACTAAATTCTAAATGGTACTGGTAACCAGTGCAGTGATGAAGCTAATACGAGTGTGATATCATTACTTCCACTGGTTCCAGTTAAGACTCGTGCGGCAGAATTTTGGACTAACTGAAAAAAAACAAACAAAAAAGTGTTCTGAGACAGGCCGTGTTATAGTTTATAGTAGGAAACATTTATCATGAACAGTTTAATGGTCTCATCGGCCCGTGTCACAGCCAGCAAGCAGTGAAGGGTGATGATGAAATGAGAAAGTGGTGTCCCATTTCTTATTGGCTTCCTGCCCTTGGGCCTCGGTTTAAAGGGGTAGAATTGAGATTCAGCATTATTAAGTATTAAAAGTACAGACCTGATCAAAATCTTAAGACCAGTTGAAAGATTGCTAGAATTTCACTTCACTTCAAAAATTGGTTTGGGCATGCTTGATGCGAGTGTTTCCAGGAAGCTAGTGGGAACATTGCTCCAAGTGATGAAGATGGCTTCACGAAGGGCATCCATTGTCTCGAACTGATGGCCATTTTCATAAACTTCCCTTGCCATCCATCCCCAAATGTTCTCTGTGGGATTTTAATCAGGGGAACATGAAGGATGGTCCAAAAGAGTGATGTTTTTCCCCCTGAAGAAGT